>QGSO01000184.1:316427-351104 GCA_011037825.1 Carya cathayensis
AAAAATTGTTCTTTTTGGGACCGAGTTCTGCTACATCCTCATGTAGCACTGCTCATCGCCATCAAAAGTGTATTGGGGTTTGTCGTAAATGTGCTTCATTTGACGACCTTAGATCAGAAGCATTATTCTTTTCCCCAAATGTGTTCTGTTTTGAACTTTTGGAAGACATTCTTTATGTTTATTTCCTTTTTAATTTGCTTCAATAAAGTGTGTTTCTTATGTTTATGTTCCATATTGTGCAGATGCAGTCCTTCCAAAAAAGAAAGATACAGAGAAAACCAGCTGGTGTTGTTGGCAAATTCGAAGTTAGTATCTTCAAAGCATTTTTGTGCTCAATCCAATCAAAATGCCTTCCCAATATCTTGTTCTAACTCAGTAACGAAGCTTATACTGATTTTGCCTTCTCTTCCACTCGAAGAGTTGCTTGCAGATCTCGAACTCAGTGAAGAGGTAGGTCAGAGTGAAGCATGAGGAGTGTTGAATTTTCTCTTGTGATCAGTATTGGATTTTCTCATGGAGGCTGTATATATGGAATTTTTATTTACATATGAGATTTTTATATTATAGATTACTAGATTGTGAAAATGAAAATGAATATAATTATTGAAGGCTAATGAAGATTATGAAAATAAAATAAAAAAATTAATTAAAGAAATATAAATAATAAAAAATAATAATATTTTATTATTATAAAGAATGTGATAGTTAACATATTTTTAAAATTTTGAATATTAGGATGACCAATCCAATGCCTGAGTTCGAGATCTGCAAGCAACTCTTCCAGTGGAAGAGAAGGCAAAATCAGTATAAGCTTCGTTACTGAGTTAGAACAAGATATTGGGAAGGCATTTTGATTGGATTGAGCACAAAAATGCTTTGAAGATACTAACTTCGAATTTGCCAACAACACCAGCTGGTTTTCTCTGTATCTTTCTTTTTTGGAAGGACTGCATCTGCACAATATGGAACATAAACATAAGAAACACACTTTATTGAAGCAAATTAAAAAGGAAATAAACATAAAGAATGTCTTCCAAAAGTTCAAAACAGAACACATTTGGGGAAAAGAATAATGCTTCTGATCTAAGGTCGTCAAATGAAGCACATTTACGACAAACCCCAATACACTTTTGATGGCGATGAGCAGTGCTACATGAGGATGTAGCAGAACTCGGTCCCAAAAAGAACAATTTTTATTTATTTATTTATTTTCTTACATCCTTAAATATATATATATATATATATATTTGTAAATTCACAACAATGCTTGGTGAGCCTGGCATTTTTCGTCTGCGATTAATTGTCTTTATTTGAAGCATTGAGGATCATATATATTTAATTCGAGGACTCATTGAAAGTACCCAACTCCTCAAATTATATATTATAATGAATTTAATTTTAGAGTTGGTGAGTTGAGATTTGAGATCAGAGTTGGTGATTTAGCTGTTTTGTTGAGATTAACGGACACCAATAAGATGTAGACACGTAAGCCATTCACATAATAAGTTCTTGAGCTGCACTACAGCAGATTTAGAGAAAAAAAATCCCACCTTTTATTTCTTGCCGTTGCAGTTTTTCTAATCCCCTTTCTCAGCTCACTCCGATGACTTCTTCTCCACTCTCAACTGCTACAATTTTTTCTTCACACCACCGTCAACCATTCGTTGCTGTTGGAACAATTTTGCTGCCACAACCAGCTGTCATCCTCAGTTCTCCATAGTATAAAAATGGTTTGTTTTTCTATTTTTTATTTAGAAATTCTTGAGCATTGCTTGTTCAGTTCAGTAATTTCAGAAATGCAACGTCGCATTCTATCTTGAGAGGTTTCCAATCATAATTTCTAACAATGGTGGCAATCATGACAAAACATCCCGGAGATGAGAGCATAACGTCACAAACACCAAAGATCATAAAACGTCCATTCTTTTTTCATTAACTAGCAGAAACACCATCAACATCAATAATGAGAAAAATTGAACACTGTCAAAATCAGTCCATAGTTCACTGGAATGATCACCACAGATCACAGAGAATTACAAGAAACACCAAAGATTGCCTAGAACAAGTAATCATGGTCACTTGGCAAATGAAATTGCCAAGAATTGCGATTTTATTTTTGGCAAAATATCTCTGGTTGGAAGAGATAGTTGGTTCTGGGAGGTGGGTTTGGGCATCCATGGTCGTCATTCGGTGAGGGAACTGGCTTGGGGCAAATCCGTGGGGTTGAAAGAGAAAGAGTGTTCGTGGGATTGGAAGTGGGTGGGTCTGAGCGGCATCCTATGTTTTGTGGCTCAAGATAAGTTTCTTAGGAGAATTACATGGCAACATTTTATTAGTGGCTATTTTTTAGACATTATTAGAATGACATGGTAGAAGATTTTCTCTTGAGATGAAATAAAAATCACGACGAAGGTGATGAAAAGCAATATCTTTTGATTCCGCTCGTTAATTATGGAATGGAGCTATCCAACCAAAGAAAATAACTTTATTTATTATTTTTCAATCACAATAATTTATATACCACATTAATCAAAGTGATCTATAAATAAAATCTAACATAAAAAATACTATTATTCAACTTTAAATCCATAAGGGGAAAAAAAGTGATCATAAAAATAAAAAGTACCTCAATCTCAAGATTAAATCTTTACTGTTGAATTAGATCTTAAAACCGTAAAATGAATGGCCTAGATTACCAAACCCTAGCTTTTTCCCTTCTTTTCTTTTCTTCTTCTTCTCTCTCTCTCTCTCTTCTCTCTCTCTCTCTCTCTCTCTCTCTCTCTCTCTCTCTCTCTCCGATTCCCCTAGCCACCATAGCCTCCCCCTTCCATCGTCGGCCACCATTGCAACCAGCAGTCACCGTTGCAGCATCGATGGCATCACCCCACACCGAACCCCCTAATATCCAACTGTCTCTTTATCTCCCCGCAGCCATGCTGAAACACACCATTTCTCTCCTCGATTTCTCCCTCACAACCTCCTTTACCAACCACCACCGCAAGTCGACGGTACCACAAGCACACCGGCAATGATGAGTTCCCCACCGCAAGTCCTATCTCTCCCTTCCCGAAGCAGTTTCTCTCTCTATCTCCCAGATCTTGTTAGATCCTTGTATTGCTGCCGTGGTGCACTAGCCTAGCCCTATTGGCCGCAACTCCACCGATTTCCCCATGCCGACCACCCATGGCAATCTTTTTACCTTACCCTAGGATCTCTCTCCCTCTTGGATCTACACAGATCCATGTAGCCACAAATAGCACCGCCACCCAAAGCCACTTGCAGCACCACCACAAGCCACCGTGGGCCTCCACGACTCGATCCACCCCGATCTACACCATGGCGTCCTCCTTGTAGCTAGCCACAACATCCTTTCCAACAAATATCTAAGATCTACACCATCCACACCTGCAAATACACAAAAAAAAAATAAAAAAATATTCCTCTAAGATGTTTATATAAAAAATATGAGCACATGCTTCCGAACAGATCTGAAGCAGATCTAGAGAACAGGGCTAAAGATCTGCGATAGATCTAAAGAACTACGAGGCCCAACTGCAAGTCGGTAATGGAGACCAAGACATCAACGATTTCTGCTAATTGAGAGGGTTGCGACTAATGGAGAAAGAAACAGAGAGAGAGAGAGAGAGAGAGAGAGAGAGAGAGAGAGAGATTTTCATTTGTTTAAAAGCAAAAGGAACCCAGGGCAAAACATACACATCCAGCTAGGAAGAATGGAAATTTGGAAAACAAAACAAGGGCAAAATGGAAAACAAAATTGTTAGACGAAAACTCTATTCATCCAACATTCGCATTTATATATACAGTAGATATAGCATGCATGCAATAGCCAGCTACGATTTCCATATATGACATATTAATCAACCTTCAAATTTTATTGGAATTCAACGTAAAAGACCAAACAACAAATTAAGTAGAAACTGCATGCATGCAGCATGCCCCTTGATCATCTAGATTATGGGCGTTCATCCGGACTGAATTTTTTTTTCAATCCAGATCTGAAACTCGAAAACCAGGTGTAATCCGAGTAGATAACCGCCCGGATTACACCCAGGCAGGCAAGAAATAATTCTTACCCGCCCGGACTCGGTTACGGATCTGGTTTTATAACCGGATATCCATAACCAGTTTTAATTTTAAAAACAAAATGAAACAAACCTAACCTAACACTTCACATTTTCCAATCAAAAAAAAAAAAACACTTCACATTCACACTCACACCCTTACGAAGACCTCAACGATCCTCTCACCCCCTGATTGTTGAAACCCTAACTCTTGCTTACAGTTGGATCCATCGCCGCCGGTGACTAGAGTGGCTGCCGTTCGATAATGTTACTTTCTTCTCCCAAGTTTTTCTCATTATTTGGTATGTTCTCTCTCTCTCTCTCTCTCTCTCTCTCTCTCTCTCTATGTTTGTATATCAGTTTCCTCTGTCATTGCCCACTTTGGCTAGATCTGAGTTTTAGTGTTTGTATATCACTTTCTTCTCTCGTTGGCCGTTGCCCACAAGATCTAAGTTCATATTTATAGATTTGAGTTTGTGTGTAGATCTATAAAAAGTAAAGGATTTATGCAGTTGGGGCTACAAGCTTTTGCTTGGAATGTGAGTTTTTGCTCCATTAATCTCTCTAGATGTTGTGATTGTGTTTATTAAACTTTTTTTTCTCTTCTTTTTGGTTTAGATCTGGCCATCTAGGTTTGGTATTTTTTCCTAATCTCTAGTCTATTTTCAATTTTTTTTTCTTGCTATTAATTTATCTGGACGTTGTATGTCGAGAATCTGAAGTTCTCTATTTCTCCATTGCGTTCATTAAATTTTTTTTTCCTTCCTTTTAGTTTGGATCTGGGTTTGGAGAAATCTAATCAACCCAGGATGTACTCCAGTTTTTTTCCCGGGTTTATATTGATTCCACAGTGATCTAAGCAACTGTGTTAGGAAGTAGAACAAATGATGCTTTTGATGAGAAAGTTAAGAGTCCCATGTGGATAGTTTATTTCACACATTTTTTAACCATCATCTTTTGTTTTTCTTACTATCTCCAGAATTTTATTTGGCTTTAATCTCTTTTCCGTTCATATTTTTATTTCAGTTTCAGGGTTAGTTTTGGTTTTCAAGCGTTAGGTAAGGTTTTGACGGTAACCATTCGTGGTCAATGCAGGAATGGATGGCTATATTAATTGGTGTGTCATTTTAATTATATACCATCCAGATTGATAACATTGTGAACTTTGTTAAACTAATACTAAAACCAGATGGATGGCTGCATTATCAAGCATATGTTTTGCAATTTGAGTTGTTTCCCTTTTTTAAATAACAAGATCTTCGATAAAAGAGCTTTTGATCATATATTGAACTAGTGCTTGTATATGAATTCGACACCTGTCTTAATTATCAAAACTTGAAAACAATGTGTGGCTCTAGTGTGAAAGCTTCTTTAGATGTATATTTGATGCATCTTTGGTTAGGTCATGGCCACTACCGGATCATAACATAGGTATGTTTGTGTCAATATAGAGAGGTAATGTAGTATTAGGGCTTGTTTGGGGTTGCATTAGAAGTCTTAAAAAGTGCTTAAATATTCTTAAAAGCTCTTTGATAAAAAAAAAATTAGGTCGTTTAGGTGTTACATATTAAAACACTTTTAATCTCAAATAAGCTAAAAGTACGTTTGAGGAAAAGCATTATTTTGATACTTTTTCTCAAACGTGCTTTTCCAGATAATGAGGAGCATAATTCGAATTTTAAAAAGACTGTTAATGGACGAAAATATCCATATAATTTTAAGATAATTACAACTTTTAAACTTTCAAAAATATGATCATAATCTTTAAAAATTCAAATAATCGTCATTTCTATCTCAGAAAGTACTTTTTTAATTTGTTTCGAAACAAACATAATATGTTTGAAAGTTCTTTAAACATATAATTACCAAACAGCAAATAACTTTTTAATAGTAGAACTTATTACTTAAATTATAAGTTATAAGTCCTAAATTTATAAATTATATTTTCCACCGTAATCCCAAATATGCACTTAGTATTACCAACTGTTCCATATTGTCATTTTAACTTCTTTCACTTTAATCTTGTGTTGATGCATTTAAGAGAACTCTTCTTGCTATGCCAGAAAAAGGAATTGGCTTGTTCCCAGATGTTGGGTTTGCACATATAGCTGCGCAGAGTCTAGGAGAAGGATCAGTTGGTATGCTTTTTGTTGTTAAAAGCATCTGTTCCTTTTTATTTTACTGGAAATGATCCCTTTTTTCAATCTTTATTTTTTTGAAGGAAATATGCTTCATGCATTCATTCAAACGAAGTTACAGCTGCGATTTAACAGTACAGGATACCCAGACTATAAATCAACTAACGCAAACGCTCAGGAGCTTCCCCGCACACAGAGTGGCGGACATTGTCTTAACTTCTATAAGACATCCCTTTTTTTTAATCTTTAATCTTATTATGGGATCATGTAAAAAGCATGAGAAGGGTTGGCCACTTTGGAAGTGGTCATGAGTAAAAGCAAACGCAAACAATCAAGAATAGTCGTCATTGTCTCCATATTTTTTCAGGCTGTTTAACAACTATGTAGACTTGCAGGTGCGTACCTTGGAATGACTGGAAAAAGGATTTCTACACCCTATGATGCACTATGCAGACTTGAAGATCTCCATAATGATGCAATTTGGGTACTAATAATTCCTCAATAGGCATGGTTTAATTATTTGCAATTCCTAATTGTTCCATCCATTTGTAATATATGTTATCGGTAAAACTGCACCATATTAATTTTCTTATATCAACACATGATTTAACAGGTGCTTATATTAAAACAGCTCTCTTGTGCAATTATCCCAATTCCAGATTGAAGATGTGAAGAGTAGTGACATTGTTTATTTATTTATTTATTTTTATCGGTTAAGAGTGGTGATATATTAGTTTAATTAGTTGTGATGTATTATTATTTATTTTTTTCTTTGTAAATTTATTTTTTGCAATGTGATGTAACAACAATATTACCTATTTTGCATTTTTAATTATCTTGTTCTTTAAGTTATTTTTTAAAAAACCTTTTAAAAAGTGTTTAAATTAATGTTTTTTTTAAATGGAAATTTAAACATGATATCAGATTTTTTTTTTAAAGTGCTATAATTTTTTTTCAAAGTTATAACGTTTTTTTGTTTTAAAAAGTATTACAAAACCCGAATATAACCCTGATATTCAGGTTTAAAAAAAAAAAAAGGAAGCAAAAAAACTGGATATCCAGTTTCATTCCTGATATCCGGATTCAATCTAGACAGATAACAATCCTGTTTTTAAAATCTGGATCCAGTTCCAATTATGAGGAAATATCTAGATCCGGATGAACACCCCTAATCTAAATTCCATGCTCCTGATTTTATTTGTTGGGAATTAAAGATCGGCTAGATTTCAGGGATCGAGTACTTTCAATAGTAATTATTAATTTTTTCAAAAAAAAAATAGTAATTATTAATGACGGACCGTTGAAAGAAAACCAACCGGCCCAAGTTGATCGGTGGGTGTATATATGGCATATCTAGGCTGCACGTGCAGAAATTTCTGAGAAGCCCAAGCATGCATGCAATTCTATTGTTTACGCTGGGCTGGCAACTTTAATCGAGCTAGCTAGAAGCTGAACCTATATATTAGTTTGGACCATTATGGACACGGTTCGTTGGATAGTGAGGGACCAATATTAATCGAATACTATTTTTATTTTTCGTAATTTTTAAAAATACTATTTTGATGTTTCTTTATGTTCAGATTTTAAAGTTTATTTTCATGAATATCTCTAACTAAATTTTCATTAACATGTCTAGCTAAATTTTCAACTAAGGTTGAGAATAATTAGTAATATTATTTATGAGATTGATATTTTCTCTAATTATTTATTTTTTAACGATCTATCGTTCTTACTTTATATAAATTGAAATAGATAACTCTTCGTTATATAAGTTCAATCATAATTATCTCATAATCTAAAATCATCTTAATCAGCTAATCAAAGCCTGACTCATAATTTTGTTAAAATAAAATCTAATATCTTTAAAACAAATCACAAAAGATATTAGAATTTATATCTTTAAGCGAAGAAGAACATTATTTAGATATTTTATTTAAAAAAAAAGTTTCAACGATTGTATTTTCTATGATGACAATATTGGTTTCTAAATTATCGTGTAGACATTCGGAAAAAAATTAATTATCATAAATATATTATTATAAATTAATGAGATGCATTCCAAATTCTTATATTCTTATCTGTTAATAGTTTATTTATTGTTTAGATTAATTTGCATCTTTAAAATTTATTTGAGTCTTTTATTATGATTAACCTATTAAATTTTTTTTTCTTGTTGATTTATTGATTGTTTCGTTTTTAACTTCTTATTTTATTTTAGAACTCATTTTTATGAACTAGATTAGAATTTATTTAATTTATATTTGATTGATTTTCTAAGTTTTTACAGGTGACTTCATTCTTGCTAAACTATAGTACTTCATACCATTGATACACTTACGGGTATAATTAAAATTTCACAATAATCAATATCCAACAAAGAACATACCCATTCTTTTAACAACGTTTTTAATTCACCCTTTTCAGAACATGCACTTTAGAGTATAAATGGTGAAAAACGTGCATTGTTAAAGTTTGTAAAAATTACATTGATTTTTGTGTTTGAATAATAATGAAATAAAAAAAATTTTAAAAATATTCTATGTATTAATAATGTTTGAGAATAAAATTATATAAAAAAAAAATTATTATCGTCCAAACATACCCTAAGTAAGTCATAATTATCACTTACATATACCAGAATAATATTATGAATATAAATATGATACGTAATATTCTAACAACAAATTCCAACACTCCACGGAATGAAAAAAGGGAGGCCAGATCATGATGCACTAACTAATTATATGGTTGGAAACGGCACATGATGGGGCCAAGCCAGCCGTCTATGTGCAGGCCACCGTCGAAGCCAGATTTTGGTCCACACATCATGGGATAAAACCAATTTATAAGAGGGTGAGATCTATTAGAATGGGAAATCATAGCTTTAAAAACCTCGCGACATGAGGTGGTTGTGTGAATATGGGATCGGATTATTAATGAAGATAGAAAGCTAGGCGAGACCCTTTTTCACAAAAGAAATCTATAATATTATTGGTAATTGTATTATTTCCTTAAACTTGCTATTTTATTTTATTTTTTATTTTTTGAAATGGAATAACAATTCTCATTAATAAACTTCAACTTCAATGATGCATGCATCACAGCATTCAATACATGAATGGGGCAGTCCTCCATTCAAACATGTTCTCCCTCTATAGTAAGTGCATATTTAACCAACATGTGAGCTACTTTGTTGGTTTCTCTATAATTTAAGCAAACCTGTCAACCACACTTGTTATGCATCAATTGCTTAATGTCATGTATCACTACAGTAACTTCTGAAAAGTTTGTTATAGATGTTAAAATAGCAATAACTAGCTCATTGCAATCACCTTCAAATAGTACACTCGAGAAACTCAACTCTATACAAAGCAACATAGCGCTCCTCAAAGCCATTGCTTCAGCTACTAAGGGTTGTAAATTTGCCTCTATGTTTACACATAGAATTACTTGAACTTCAGCACTGTCACCCTTGATAATGACTCTTGGTCTAGATTTCTTCATCTATGAGTCCACTGCTCCATCCCAATTAATCTTCAATTGATTCATGTCTGGCCTTCTCCATGTAGCCAACTCTCTTGGAATTGCAGAAGCTTGCAATTGGTTTGGTGTAATTTGAGCAGTTTTATAATCCTCAATTGTCTTCAATGCTTTATGAACTACATAATCTAGTTTATCAAACTTATCCTAAAAAATTAAAGCATTTCTTTTAGCCCAAATGCTTCTTAGTATAGTTGTTAGACATTCAATCTCCTCACTCTGTAACTTGCAGGTCACATGCTGCCATAATTGCCAGAAACTATCCATTTGAGTAGGCCACTTCCTTGATGGACTTCGATTCTCCCCTCATACATCATTAGCAACTAGACAAGACCACATTGCACGAAGAGTTTATTCCTACTCTCTCTCACAAATAGGGTACAATGGGTCCTTAACCACATTTTTGACAAACAGATTAAACTTTGTAGGTAAAGAGTCATGAGATGCTCTCCAAATAAAGTGTTGTATATAGCCAGGAACCTTGAGCTTCCATATGTATTTCCAAGCCTGCTCCTCAGAGTTCATCCTTGAACACTCCCCATTCAAATGGTAATTCCTCTGCATTGACTAATGATAAGTTGATTTGACACTAAATTTGCCATCTTTAGACCCCTTCCAAACCAAGGTATCCTTTACTCCACATTTACCAACAGCTATATTGCCAATGACTTTTTGGCTCTTGAGCATTAAAGATCTTATATACCAAACATCTACTCCATGAACCAGTCTCCCCATCCAATAACTGCTCCATTGTTACTTCTTCATTTAAAATAGAAACTAGAGATTGGACCATTTTTAGCACAGGTAAAGGAAGCCAATTATCTTTCCATATTCTGATTTTAGAACCCCCTCTTGTGTTAGTCATCTGGGCAACAATATGTTTGAAAGTTCTTTAAACATATAATTACCAAACAACAAATAACTTTTTAATAATAGAACTTATTACTTAAATTATAAGTTATAAGTCCTAAAGTTATAAATTATATTTTCCACCATAATCCCAAATATGCACTTAGTATTACCAACTGTTCCATATTGTCATTTTAACTTCTTTCACTTTAATCTTGTGTTGATGCATTTAAGAGAACTTTCTTGCTATGCCAGAAAAAGGAATTGGCTTGTTCCCAGATGTTGGGTTTGCACATATAGTTGCGCAGAGTCTAGGAGAAGGATCAGTTGGTATGCTTTTTGTTGTTAAAAGCATCTGTTCCTTTTTATTTTACTGGAAATGATCCCTTTTTTCAATCTTTAATCTTATTATGGGATCATGTAAAAAGCATGAGAAGGGTTGGCCACTTTGGAAGTGGTCATGAGTAAAAGCAAAGGCAAACAATCAAGAATAGTCGTCATTGTCTCCATATTTTTTCAGGCTGTTTAACAACTATGTAGACTTCCATTTCAAAAAAAAAAAAAAAAAAACAACTATGTAGACTTGCAGGTGCGTACCTTGGAATGACTGGAAAAAGGATTTCTACACCCTATGATGCACTATGCAGACTTGAAGATCTCCATAATGATGCAATTTGGGTACTAATAATTCCTCAATAGGCATGGTTTAATTATTTGCAATTCCTAATTGTTCCATCCATTTGTAATATATGTTATCGGTAAAACTGCACCATATTAATTTTCTTATATCAACACATGATTTAACAGGTGCTTATATTAAAACAGCTCCCTTGTGCAATTATCCCAATTCCAGATTGAAGATGTGAAGAGTAGTGACATTATTTATTTATTTATTTATTTATTTATTATCGGTTAAGAGTAGTGATATATTAGTTTAATTAGTTGTGATGTATTATTATTTATTTTTTTCTTTGTAAATTTATTTTTTGCAATGTGATGTAACAACAATATTACCTATTTTGCATTTTTAATTATCTTGTTCTTTAAGTTATTTTTTAAAAAACCTTTTAAAAAGTGTTTAAATTAATGTTTTTTTTTAAATGGCAATTTAAACATGATATCAGATTTTTTTTTTTAAAAGTGCTATAATTTTTTTTCAAAGTTATAACGTTTTTTTGTTTTAAAAAGTATTACAAAACCCGAATATAACCCTGATATTCAGGTTTAAAAAAAAAAAAAGGAAGCAAAAAAACTGGATATCCAGTTTCATTCCTGATATCCGGATTCAATCTAGACAGATAACAATCCTGTTTTTAAAATCTGGATCCAGTTCCAATTATGAGGAAATATCTAGATCCGGATGAACACCCCTAATCTAAATTCCATGCTCCTGATTTTATTTGTTGGGAATTAAAGATCGGCTAGATTTCAGGGATCGAGTACTTTCAATAGTAATTATTAATTTTTTCAAAAAAAAAATAGTAATTATTAATGACGGACCGTTGAAAGAAAACCAACCGGCCCAAGTTGATCGGTGGGTGTATATATGGCATATCTAGGCTGCACGTGCAGAAATTTCTGAGAAGCCCAAGCATGCATGCAATTCTATTGTTTACGCTGGGCTGGCAACTTTAATCGAGCTAGCTAGAAGCTGAACCTATATATTAGTTTGGACCATTATGGACACGGTTCGTTGGATAGTGAGGGACCAATATTAATCGAATACTATTTTTATTTTTCGTAATTTTTAAAAATACTATTTTGATGTTTCTTTATGTTCAGATTTTAAAGTTTATTTTCATGAATATCTCTAACTAAATTTTCATTAACATGTCTAGCTAAATTTTCAACTAAGGTTGAGAATAATTAGTAATATTATTTATGAGATTGATATTTTCTCTAATTATTTATTTTTTAACGATCTATCGTTCTTACTTTATATAAATTGAAATAGATAACTCTTCGTTATATAAGTTCAATCATAATTATCTCATAATCTAAAATCATCTTAATCAGCTAATCAAAGCCTGACTCATAATTTTGTTAAAATAAAATCTAATATCTTTAAAACAAATCACAAAAGATATTTACAAGTGCTATAAATCTTTCAAAGAACCCAATACAACATTCTAGAACTAAGCATATTGAAATAAGATATCATTTTCTTCGAGATCATGTGCAGAAAGGCGATATAGTACTAGAGTTCACAAACACACATGATCAGTTAGCAGATATATTCACAAAACCTTTACCAGAAGATAGATTATGTATGATTAGAAGAGAGATAGGTATGATGCATGTTATGAATATCTCTTAAAAGATAGACCAGAGTTCATAAAAATAGAGAGATAATTTTAATACTTTTACATAAACTTGAGGTTCTTAGCCTCATGTTTGAGACGCTCATTCTCTTCATACAATATCATGTCATCCCTATCCATGGGAACTGACAAGCGGAATAAAGAATCCAATAGAGATTTCAACTGTTTATTCTTCTGTCGAAGGATTCCTTCCCTTGTGTGAGACTCTTGAACAATTCGTTGAAGTACAACAATTTGTTCTTTAAGCCTTTCAACCTCATTATTTTTGGCTTGTACCCACTGGGAAAAAGCAAGAATAGAAGATGAGTAGCGAGTCCCGAGACTCACCAAGTCGTAGATAGCATCGGAGTCTGACTTATTAGCCATACTATTATTTTCTTGTTGCAACATGGCACCAATGGTAGCTGCAGAAAGGACATGAGGTTGAGGTGCTGAATACCTCATGGATGCATCTAGAGGAATGTTAGAAGAATGAGCCATGGAGAGAAGAATTGAAAACTTAAAGCAAGAATGTTGAAGGAATGCAGATGAGTTATAGAGATAAGAAGAAAACTTGATGCGGATTGGATGAACTTTAAGACTGATTTTATAGAGATAGTATAAAGAACAAGACGAGCTATCATCCAAGTCAAAGAGCAATGTGGTTTTTTTTCCCAATCGGTGAAAATGACATTTTTTAGAAACTCGGAGCCTTCAATCTCGTTTGTCAACAACATCAGGCGATTTGTTTCTATCTTCAACCGCACTAATTTCATAGAGTTAGGCCTCGAGGCTTTGCAGGACTTGTCGAGTCACGGACGGCTCTCTTTTTCAACTATCTACAGTGTATTTTAATGCACCGTTTTCTTCAGTCTATTTATTTGCTGCGAATCATTTTTAATGATGCCAAAAGGGGGAGAAGTTTTAGACTAGAACATTAACATTGTTTAAATTGTTAAACTTGTTATATATGCTTGGAATTATATTTATATTTTTGCTTGAAAAACTAACGCACATTTTCAGGGGGAGCTTAAGTATTAATACAGGTTTCAGGTTCTATCAAGTATTTGTCATCATCAAAAAGGCGGAGATTGTTGAACCTAAAGTTTCATGTTTTGTGTAATTATATATTTACACATAGATTTTGATGATAACAAATGAATTCAAAGAATAAAGGCTCAAGCTCAATTTGTCCACATAATGGAGTCAAGCACATCAAGGAACCAAGCATGAGTAAGAAGGGAGCAATCTCACATTAAAGTCATAGAGTAATGTTGTAAATCTCTTAAAAATTCGAAATTAGAATTAAGGCTCAAAAATTAATATTTTATCATAAAGCATTAAAATACATTTTCCACATGTGCATGAATTTTTTGAAAATTAAATTTGAATATTTTGAAAGATAATTGATTGTCATCTTTCACATGTGTATGTCATGATTAAAGGTTTGAACTTTGAAAATATTAAAAATGATTGATTGTCATCTTTCACATGTGCATGTTTTATTTGAATAATTTCAAAAGTGATTGATGCTTTTCTTGATTTATGCAAAAGGAATATGTCTTTGTTTGAAAAATTTGAAAAGCAAAGTGTGCTCCTTTTGTCATATGCAAAAAGTAAAAGATTAGGTTTGATTTTTTTTTAAAAGCAAAGTGTGCTCCTTTTGTCATATGCAAAAAGTAAAAAGATTAGGTTTGAATTTTTGAAAAGTGAATGATGATGTCTTTGACATGTGAATCTTTTTAAATTTGAATATGAAGTCTCATATGCCTATAAATAGATCATTTGAGAGTTTCACATTCACAACACCAAGAGCATACAACATTCATTCAAAGCTTTCATTCTCTCTTCTCTAAGCATTGAGCCTTAACTCTTATTCATTTTGAGAGAAATAGTTTGTGCTTGTATTGTTCTTATTTCACTCATTGAGGAGTGTTTTCTGATATCCTACCCACTATCAATTCTTGTATCAGTAAAAGGGTGTGTACAACCCTTGTGCGTGTAGAAAGTGTTCTACACAGGGAATCGTTGAATCACCACGTGTAAGGTGATTGCAAGTATAGAGGGTGTTCTACACGGATCCTTTGTAGCGGTGTTGTTCAAAGGTGTAATAGGTTTGTACCTCCACCTGAAGAAAGTTGAATAGTGAATTTGGGGATCCTCAAGGGGTAGCTTGAGGTGAGGACGTAGGCAGTGAGGCCGAACCTCGTTAACATACTGAGTTTGATTCTCTCTTACCCTTACTCTTTATATTTATTGCTATTTCGTATTTTGTTTATATTTGATATTGTATATTTGATTTATAATTGTTATCTTTTTAAATACAACTCAATTCACCCCCCTCTTGTGTTAGTCATCTGGGCAACAATATGTTTGAAAGTTCTTTAAACATATAATTACCAAACAACAAATAACTTTTTAATAATAGAACTTATTACTTAAATTATAAGTTATAAGTCCTAAAGTTATAAATTATATTTTCCACCATAATCCCAAATATGCACTTAGTATTACCAACTGTTCCATATTGTCATTTTAACTTCTTTCACTTTAATCTTGTGTTGATGCATTTAAGAGAACTTTCTTGCTATGCCAGAAAAAGGAATTGGCTTGTTCCCAGATGTTGGGTTTGCACATATAGTTGCGCAGAGTCTAGGAGAAGGATCAGTTGGTATGCTTTTTGTTGTTAAAAGCATCTGTTCCTTTTTATTTTACTGGAAATGATCCCTTTTTTCAATCTTTAATCTTATTATGGGATCATGTAAAAAGCATGAGAAGGGTTGGCCACTTTGGAAGTGGTCATGAGTAAAAGCAAACGCAAACAATCAAGAATAGTCGTCATTGTCTCCATATTTTTTCAGGCTGTTTAACAACTATGTAGACTTGCAGGTGCGTACCTTGGAATGACTGGAAAAAGGATTTCTACACCCTATGATGCACTATGCAGACTTGAAGATCTCCATAATGATGCAATTTGGGTACTAATAATTCCTCAATAGGCATGGTTTAATTATTTGCAATTCCTAATTGTTCCATCCATTTGTAATATATGTTATCAGTAAAACTGCACCATATTAATTTTCTTATATCAACACATGATTTAACAGGTGCTTATATTAAAACAGCTCCCTTGTGCAATTATCCCAATTCCAGATTGAAGATGTGAAGAGTAGTGACATTATTTATTTATTTATTTATTTATTTATTATCGGTTAAGAGTAGTGATATATTAGTTTAATTAGTTGTGATGTATTATTATTTATTTTTTTCTTTGTAAATTTATTTTTTGCAATGTGATGTAACAACAATATTACCTATTTTGCATTTTTAATTATCTTGTTCTTTAAGTTATTTTTTAAAAAACCTTTTAAAAAGTGTTTAAATTAATGTTTTTTTTAAATGGAAATTTAAACATGATATCAGATTTTTTTTTTAAAGTGCTATAATTTTTTTTCAAAGTTATAACGTTTTTTTGTTTTAAAAAGTATTACAAAACCCGGATTTAATCCGGATATAACCCTGATATTCAGGTTTACAAAAAAAAAAAAAAAAAAAGGAAGCAAAAAAACTGGATATCCAGTTTCATTCCAGATATCCGGATTCAATATAGACAGATAACAATCCTATTTTTAAAATCTAGATCCAGTTCCAATCATGACGGAATATCTGAATCTGGATGAATACCCCTAATCTAAATTTCATGCTCCTGATTTTATTTGTTGGGAATTAAAGATCGGCTAGATTTCAGGGATCGAGTACTTTCAATAGTAATTATTAATTTTTTCAAAAAAAAAAAATAGTAATTATTAATGACGAACCGTTGAAAGAAAACCAACCGGCCCATGTTGATCGGTGGGTGTATATCTGGCATATCTAGGCTGCACATGCAGAAATTTCTGAGAAGCCCAAGCATGCATGCAATTCTATTGTTTACGTACTGAGCTGGGCTGGCAACTTTAATCGACACGGTTCGTTGGATCGTGAGGGACCAATATTAATCGAATACTCTTTTTATTTTTCGTAATTTTTAAAAATACTATTTTGATGTTTATTTATGTTCAGATTTTAAAGTTTATTTTCATGAATATGTCTAACTAAAGTTTTATGAACATGTCTAGCTAAATTTTTAACTAAGGTCGAGGATAATTAGTAATATTATTTACGAGATTGATATTTTTTCTAATTATTTATTTTTCAACGATTTATTGTTCTTACTTTATATAAATTGAAATAGATAAATTCGTTATATAAGTTCAATCATAATTCTCTCATAATCTAATATCTTTAAAACAAATCACAAAAGATATTAGATTTTGTATCTTTAAGCGAAGAATAACATTATTTAGATATTTTCTTTTTAAAAAAAAGTTTCAACGATTGTATTTTCTATGATGACAATATTGATTTCTAAATTATTGTGTAGACATTCGGAAAAAAAATAATTATCATAAATATATTATTATAAATTAATGAGATGCATTCCAAATTCTTATATCCTTATCCTTTAATAGTTTATTCATTGTTTAGATTAATTTGCATCTTTAAAATTTATTTGAGTCTTTTATTATGATTAACCTATTAAATTTTTTTTTCTTGTTGATTTATTGATTGTTTCGTTTTTAACTTCTTATTTTATTTTAGAACTCATTTTTATGAACTAGATTAGAATTTATTTAATTTATATTTGATTGATTTTCTAAGTTTTTACAGCTGACTTCATTCTTGCTAAACTATAGTACTTCATACCATTGATACACTTACGGGTATAATTAAAATTTCACAATAATCAATATCCAACAAAGAACATACCCATTCTTTTAACAACGTTTTTAATTCACCCTTTTCAGAACATGCACTTTAGAGTATAAATGGTGAAAAACGTGCATTGTTAAAGTTTGTAAAAATTACATTGATTTTTGTGTTTGAATAATAATGAAATAAAAAAAATTTTAAAAATATTCTATGTATTAATAATGTTTGAGAATAAAATTATATAAAAAAAAAATTATTATCGTCCAAACATACCCTAAGTAAGTCATAATTATCACTTACATATACCAGAATAATATTATGAATATAAATATGATACGTAATATTCTAACAACAAATTCCAACACTCCACGGAATGAAAAAAGGGAGGCCAGATCATGATGCACTAACTAATTATATGGTTGGAAACGGCACATGATGGGGCCAAGCCAGCCGTCTATGTGCAGGCCACCGTCGAAGCCAGATTTTGGTCCACACATCATGGGATAAAACCAATTTATAAGAGGGTGAGATCTATTAGAATGGGAAATCATAGCTTTAAAAACCTCGCGACATGAGGTGGTTGTGTGAATATGGGATCGGATTATTAATGAAGATAGAAAGCTAGGCGAGACCCTTTTTCACAAAAGAAATCTATAATATTATTGGTAATTGTATTATTTCCTTAAACTTGCTATTTTATTTTATTTTTTATTTTTTGAAATGGAATAACAATTCTCATTAATAAACTTCAACTACAATGATGCATGCATCACAGCATTCAATACATGAATGGGGCAGTCCTCCATTCAAACATGTTCTCCCTCTATAGTAAGTGCATATTTAACCAACATGTGAGCTACTTTGTTGGTTTCTCTATAATTTAAGCAAACCTGTCAACCACACTTGTTATGCATCAATTGCTTAATGTCATGTATCACTACAGTAACTTTTGAAAAGTTTGTTATAGATGTTAAAATAGCAGTAACTAGCTCATTGCAATCACCTTCAAATAGTACACTCGAGAAACTCAACTCTATACAAAGCAACATAGCGCTCCTCAAAGCCATTGCTTCAGCTACTAAGGGTTGTAAATTTGCCTCTATGTTTACACATAGAATTACTTGAACTTCAGCACTGTCACCCTTGATAATGACTCTTGGTCTAGATTTCTTCATCTATGAGTCCACTGCTCCATCCCAATTAATCTTCAATTGATTCATGTCTGGCCTTCTCCATGTAGCCAACTCTCTTGGAATTGCAGAAGCTTGCAATTGGTTTGGTGTAATTTGAGCAGTTTTATAATCCTCAACTGTCTCAATGCTTTATGAACTACATAATCTGGTTTATCAAACTTATCCTAAAAAATTAAAGCATTTCTTTTAGCCCAAATGCTCCTTAGTATAGTTGTTAGACATTCAATCTCCTCACTCTGTAACTTGCAGGTCACATGTTGCCATAATTGCCAGAAACTATACATTTGAGTAGGCCACTTCCTTGGTGAACTTCGATTCTCCCCTCATACATCATTAGCAACTGGACAAGACCACATTGCACGAAGAGTTTATTCCTACTCTCTCTCACAAATAGGGTAAAATGGGTCCTTAACCACATTTTTGACAAACAGATTAAACTTTGTAGGTAAAGAGTCATGAGATGCTCTCCAAATAAAGTGTTGTATATAGCCAGGAACCTTGAGCTTCCATATGTATTTCCAAGCCTGCTCCTCAGAGTTCATCCTTGAACACTCCCCATTCAAATGGTAATTCCTCTGCATTGCCTAATGATAAGTTGATTTGACACTAAATTTGCCATCTTTAGACCCCTTCCAAACCAAGGTATCCTCTACTCCACATTTACCAACAGCTATATTGCCAATGACTTTTTGGCTCTTGAGCATTAAAGATCTTATATACCAAACATCTACTCCATGAACCAGTCTCCCCATCCAATAACTGCTCCATTGTTACTTCTTCATTTAAAATAGAAACTAGAGATTGGACCATTTTTAGCACAGGTAAAGGAAGCCAATTATCTTTCCATATTCTGATTTTAGAACTAGAACCCACCCTCCAAGCTACAACTTCTTTTAACAGATCAAAAGATGAGACCAAACTTCTCCAAATAAAAGATGGTCTAGGACCAACTTGTGCTTGCATTACATTTACATGCCTGAAATATTGTTTTTTAGAATTTTTACAACAAAAGAATGAGGTTGTTGTAAAAGTCTCCACTTCTGTTTCACCAACAAAGCTTTATTAAATGAGTCAATATTTCTAAACCCCAACCCTCTCATAGCTTTTGTATCACCCATTCTAGACCATTTCCTCTACTGAATATTTCTATAATGTTGCTTATGATTCCTCCATTGAATCTTAAAATTGCTTTGAAATTGTATTATTTCCTTTCTTTTGAAATAAGAAAACATTAGTAATTGGTTGGAAATCTGATTGCGAGCAAGACTGGAGTTTGTACCTCATGCTTCCGTCTGTCATCTTTTATTATTTATAATTGAAAAATTCTACTCATCATCTTCACACTAAGCACCAAACATAATTTTTTATTTTTATTTTTTTCTCTTACTAAATATGTGATGTATGGATAATAGATAGAAGAATTCAATTAGTTTAAGAAAGAATAAAATCAAAATAATTTTTTAAAAAAATTTATAAAAATAAAAATAAAAATAATAAGTGATGTATGAAAATGATAACTATCAAAACTATTTATAATTTTAAAAGGAGAGAGAAACATGAGGCCGGGTCTAAAGTTTTGCACGGTCAAACATCTTAAAGTTTTGACTTTTGCCACCAACCTCCCGATCCCTGTGACTTGAAAATAATAAAGTTGAGGAAAAGTTGACAAAAGGTGTCAAGGCTTTCGCCATGCAGTACAGCAGCAGTACCAGTACGGGTACTGCCTAATTATTTTTTTATGATGGTACCGGCTAATTTAAGTGGGATAAATTAAAATTATCGTCATAAGATCGTATATATTAATTAAGAAGTTACTCACTTAATTAGAGAAATTAGTTGTCACAGGTCATGTCATGATTTATTTTGTATATATGAGTGTAGAGAAAATTAATTAAGGAGATTTTATAATTTACCTAATTAATACTCACCATATATAATATATGGACGAAAAATATGACCCACGTGCGGGAGTCGGAAAACTTCAACGTCTTTGGTGAAAATAACGCGTCCACCCAGACGACAGGCATACAGGCAATTACTGTTTAGAAGTTGGAATCAGTCGAGTTAAATTAGGATTAGTAAGAAAAATGATATTTGCAGTAGTAATTATGTAAGAGTCGCGCAATCTCTTTGAAAAAAATGAATTAATACGGAACCCACATGAAAAAAAAACTAACTTTTTAATTGTAGATTTCATTATTTTTTAAAGTGGCTGCGCGATATTTACACACTTCACGACTGTATGTAGCATTATTCAATTTATAAATAGTAATATTTTATAGATTCTATTAAAATGAATTTAACGTTTTTAAATTGAGATGAATTTAATTTTTTAAGTTGAAATGTATAAAATAAATTGTGATGAGTTTAATTTTTTTATTTAAAATTAAAAAATAATAAATCTCATCAATATTTAAATTAAGTTAAAAAACCAAACACATCTTAAGTCAGAACTCAAAAGTCCAACGTATGGTGAGGTTGCAATATAGATTAAAATGTTATCTATTGACTTGTTATCATGATATCATCGATGGCTGGCTGCATTTTCACTCTCGCCTATATACATTGGACGTCACATATTATGATGAGGTCAACGATGATGTGTATTCCTTAATTATAGAGTGAGAAGCAAAAGTACGTGACTGCGCGCGATATATATGTTGGCATACATGCATGGGTGACACCATCGATGACGTGGTGACATCATATGGTGGTATATGTTAGTTTCTTTATCTGATAGTATTTTGGTATATATGCATGGGTGTCATCATCGATGACGTTCAATCAAGACAACTAATATGGAAACAGAGTCACCGTCAAGTTCTTATTTTTATAATCTTAGTTTCTTTATCTGTAATATTTCCAAAAATATAAATATATACCAACGTAAAGGGGCAGTCTTCTTATGTTTTGGTCTCATCTTCTTAATTTTGTGCAATTCTCGGCAGTTAGGGTGGTGGAGAAGGAATCAGTCTGACAAGATTTGGTTTTCAGTTATTGTCACCCGTGACGTCATGTCTTTATGTATTTGATAAAATTGAAGAAAATTGAAGAAAACTGAAGAATTCTTTATTTTATTTTATTTACTTATTTATTTTAATCACTTAACAATGTTAACATGAACAAAGAGACATGCAGGATGATGAGGATCAGTTTGCCAGCCGACGTACGGCGACGTATTCCATTATTTCAGCAGTGTCCCGCGTCTCAAAAGAAACGTGCGATTTAAAGAAATGATTTTTCATTGTTTCAGAGTCAATTGACAACTGTTACTTCGAAAGATTTTTCACTATCAAATCTGCCGTTCCTATCTTTGGCACTTCTAAAGCCACCGTGTATGGACTTCAACCTCTCTATAAATACGGCACCCAAACAATCTTCATTGAAGGGAGCAAGAACAAAACCCAGCGAACCATAATTGGTAACCCATTTCTGCCTTTCCGGGTTCCGTTTCTGAAATCTTCGCCTATATTTACTTGCATTTCCAACAAATTCTACAATGGAGAGTGGTGATATTTACAACGCGTCGATATGGAGATACAATACCATGGAAGTTTTCTCAAGGTCTTCACTGGAAGAAGACGACGAAGAAGCTCTTAAATGGGCAGCACTACAGAAGCTTCCTACTTTCAATCGTCTGAAGAAAGGTTTGCTGACTACGCCGCAAGGCGAGGCCAGTGAAATCAATATACATGATCTTGGAGTTCAGGAAAAGAAGAGTTTAATGGAGAGGTTGTTGAAGGTCCCCGAAGAGGATAATGAGAAGTTCTTGCAGAAGCTCAAGGATCGTCTCGACAGGTAACTTTAACGTTATTTATATTTATGTAGGTTTGTTCATTCTGTTTATCCAACATCTTTTTTGAAGTATGTTTTATATGAATTTTCGGTAACGTTTTTTTTTTAAATTAAATTTCTCAGAGTAGGAATCGCTCTTCCGACAACTGAAGTCCGATTCGAGAATTTAAAAGTTGAGGCAGATGCTCATGTTGGAAGCAGAGCTCTACCTACATTCTTGAATTTCCCCTTTAACATTCTTGAGGTAATTAACATTGTGTAAATATGTAAACCTTTTTTTAATACTGTACAAATATTGACGCTTTCCATTGTCATTAGTTTTATACAATTTACGTTGTCCTTTGATTTTGAAGGGTTTCTTGAATTATCTTCATATTCTTCCAAGTAGAAAGAAGCATTTGTCCATCCTTCAAGATGTTAGTGGGGTCATCAAGCCAAGCAGGTGAGGAGGCAGTCCTTGTTCCGATTATCTGAATGACCTCTCAATGTTTGATAATCTCCCTCTTTAATATTTCACCTTCAGGGTTAGAACTTTTGTTATACTTTTTTAACATTGTTCGTGTTCGTGTGACGTTTTCACATAGAATGACGTTACTTTTGGGTCCTCCAAGTTCTGGAAAGACCACGCTCTTGCTGGCTTTGGCTGGAGAGCTCGATCCTGACCTGAAGGTATAAAAGTTTAGGTCTCTTTCAACATTTTGGATTGCATATTGTTATTTTTGGTTTTATATCTAATATATGAAGCGGAAATTCTCTTTCAGTTTTCTGGGAATGTTACTTATAATGGCCATGAAATGCGGGAGTTTGTTCCCCAGAGAACTGCTGCCTATGTCAGTCAGCATGACCTCCATATTGCCGAAATGACAGTAAGGGAGACCTTGGCCTTTTCTGCAAGATGTCAAGGGGTCGGATCACGTTATGGTTAGGATACGGATAGGCCTTTGTTTTTCTTCGATCCTTCCTTCATTGTACTCTTGAGGTTGTAATCGAATTATTTATTTGATTTAAGTTTGACCTTTCTGTTAACACCCCCTACTGCAGAGATGCTGGTAGAGCTAGCAAGAAGAGAGAAAGAAGCAAATATTAAGCCTGATCCTGATATTGACATCTACATGAAGGTAAGAAGGAATACACTGCCACTTAGGTATCACATTAGGAGATTATAGCGTAATGTATACGTATAACTACAGCATAATGACATACCTATTTATCTTGATGATTGTTTTATAGATGAACAAGTCGTTTATCTTGATACAGGGGAATACTCTGTCTGTCTCTCTCTCTCTCTCAATTTCCCCTTCACACAATATTTTCGTAGTTACTGAGATATTACAATGGCAAAAACAGGCGGCTTCCATTAATGTGTTAAATGTGAAAGCTATGTTCAAACCAGAAGAATAATTTTTTACATTTGCTTTTGAAAACCTTTTTTTAAATGGGATTGTTAATACAGGCAGTAGCAACAGAAGGTCAGGAGGCCAGCGTGGCGACAGATTATATTTTAAAGGTAACATCACTGCAAATTGTTACATAACGAGGAAAAGAGTTTATAAAATCCAAGGTAGTTTACCACGGTTCATTTCTCATCCAATCCACTTTGCAGGTTCTGGGATTGGAAGTCTGTGCAGATACTTTGGTTGGGAATCAAATGTTACGGGGTATATCTGGAGGACAAAGAAAGCGTGTAACAACAGGTAATCATTCCTAGTTCAATGTGCACAAATATATATTTTCTGTGCGAACGATGAAATAATCTTCAGATATGAAATTATAGGTGAGATGTTGGTTGGACCATCTAAGGTGCTATTCATGGATGAAATATCAACTGGTCTGGATAGCTCGACAACTTTTCAGATTGTGAATTCAATCAAGCAATATGCTCACATTCTCAATGGCACCGTCGTGATCTCACTCCTCCAGCCGGCACCAGAGACTTACGATCTTTTTGATGACATTATTCTCCTCTCTGATGGCCAGATTGTATATCAGGGGCCCCGTGAGCAAGTTCTTGAATTTTTTGAATTTATGGGCTTCAAATGTCCTGAAAGGAAAGGGGTGGCCGACTTCCTCCAAGAAGTAAGTCTAAACATAGCCTTTTTTGTTTGTTTCTGAAGCTAACAGATATTATAATCTTCTAAAAAGAAGAGGACTGCATGCAAAATCTTATAGTCGAATTCACACGTAAGCGACTTGTCATAGGTTACGTCAAAGAAAGATCAGGAGCAGTATTGGGCAGGTAAAGATAAGCCTTACAATTTTGTAACAGTCAAGGAATTTGCTGAGGCATTCGAATCGTTTCTCGTTGGACGGAAACTTAGAGAAGAGCTTGCAACTCCATTTAACAGGGCAGAGAGCCACCCAGCTGCTTTGACAAATAGAAAGTATGGTGTTAGAAAGGCAGAGCTGTTAAAAGCTTGCTTATCAAGAGAATTCTTGCTTATGAAGAGGAATTCGTTTGTCTACACCTTCAAGCTCATCCAAGTAAGTTTTTAGCTTCATTTTGATTTTGTATTATATATTTATATATAATGTATGTATGTATGTATGTATGTATGTATGTATTACATTTCATTACACATGATTGTGATTAAATTCTACCTTTTCTGTTCTTTTAGCTTCTAATAATGGCCCTGATTGCAATGACAATTTTCCTACGGACGGAGATGCACCGCAATTCAGTGACCGACGGAGGGATCTACGCTGGCGCTTTGTTCTATGGTGTTGTTGTTATCATGTTTAATGGTACAGCTGAGATTTCCATGACAGTAGCAAAGCTTCCGGTTTTCTTCAAGCAAAGGAATCTCCTATTCTATCCTGCATGGGCATACTCTCTTCCTTCATGGATCATCAAGATCCCTATCACGGTTGTAGAAGTTGCTGTCTGGGTTTTTATCACTTACTATGTCATTGGATTTGATCCAAGTGCTGGAAGGTAAAAGATAAGATAAAAAAAACAATCACTTCTATTATTAGCTTGTAAAGAGTTGTTTCAATCTTTTTTTCTTTTCTATTTCAAATGATCTATTTTCTAATCATGTACATATTCCAGGTTTTTTAGACAGTGCCTTCTGCTCTTAGCTGTTAATCAGATGGCTTCTGCATTATTCCGCTTCGTTGCAGCAATTGGTAGGGGGGACCTGATTGTTGCCACCACATTTGGTTCATTTGCACTGGTCTTGCTGTTTGCATTGGGTGGCTTTGTCCTGTCAAGAGGTATAATTTAATAAGTTCATAATACTGTATGTGGCCTCTTTCGTTATTGGACTGCAGCCTACTTAATGCTTCTTTTGTCATTGCTTACTCCCACAGAGAACATGAAGAAGTGGTGGATATGGGGTTACTGGACGTCCCCTTTGATGTATGGGCAGAATGCTATAGTAGTTAATGAGTTCCTTGGGAAGAGTTGGAGACATGTAATTTCTTGAACTAGTCAATGTACGGCCTTTTCTCTTTGTTATCTGTAATAATTGTCTGACATTTGTACCTATTTTTCTGATAAAGGTTCTCCCAAACTCAATGGAATCACTGGGAGTTGAAGTGTTGAAGTCCCGTGGATTCTTCACACATGCCTATTGGTATTGGATAGGAGTAGGGGGATTGATTGGATATATTTTAGTTTTCAATGCTGGCTTCACTCTGGCGCTCACTTATCTCAATCGTGCGTTGCTCCACTTTATCCACTTCCATACATACGAACTTGTAATGTTATGTGTAGTAATTTGGTATAAACAATTGTGCAGCATTGGGAAAACCACAGGCTGTTATACAAGAAGAACCTCAAAGCAATGGGCACGATGACAGATCAGGACAACCTAGTCAGTCACCACGTAGAGGAAATAGCTCAAGTCACCAATTCAAAATAGGTGATATATCTCAGAAGATACATCTGTTTGTGTGTTTCTATTCCGTAAATTCTATTCTTAATTTATGTTGTTTCTCTTAAAGCCAACTGAATTTTGTGGACCTGCAGAGAGTAGAATTGAAACTAGCATGAGAAGTATTTCCTCTAAGTCCTCATCTGTTAGTGCGGAGGATACAGTAGAGGTCAGTCGGAATAGGAAAAGAGGCATGGTTCTTCCATTTGAACAACATGCCATTACCTTTGATGAAATTACATACTCGGTTGACATGCCACAGGTAACTTGCAGCAATTATAAAATGGTTTGTAAATGAAGTGGATTTTGTTTCAACTTTCAAATCTATAATACACTATTTGTTTAAAACGAATTTGCAGGAAATGAAGATTCAGGGTGTTACTGAAGATAAATTGGTGCTCCTGAAGGATGTGAGTGGTGCTTTCAGGCCAGGAGTTCTCACAGCTCTGATGGGTGTCAGTGGTGCTGGTAAAACAACTCTGATGGATGTGCTGGCTGGTAGAAAAAACGGTGGATATATTGACGGGAAGATCACAATTTCTGGGTACCCAAAGAAGCAAGAAACGTTTGCTCGAATTTCTGGATATTGTGAGCAAAATGACATCCACTCTCCTCATGTTACTGTCTATGAGTCCTTGCTCTATTCAGCATGGCTCCGCCTATCGCCTGATGTTGATTCTGAAGCAAGGAAGGTTGGTATCTAAAATTGGAGACTTTTATATTCAAATGTTGACTTTGTTTCTGCATTTTCGTATTATATTCTAAAGCTTTATCTACCAGTTGAAGATCTCTGGATGACAAAAAAATTGGAGTCACCCCATAAGCTGCATGAATTCTTAAACCAGCACGGGTAAAGCTAATTTTAAAAAATGAAAAATGATTGCAGATGTTCATTGAGGAAGTTATGGAGCTCGTGGAATTGAAACCTTTGAGGCAAGCATTGGTTGGGTTGCCTGGTGTGAATGGCCTTTCGACTGAGCAACGCAAGAGGCTTACCATTGCTGTAGAGCTAGTTGCCAACCCCTCCATAATTTTCATGGACGAACCAACTTCCGGGCTGGATGCTAGAGCTGCTGCTATTGTCATGAGGACTGTGAGGAACACTGTGGACACAGGAAGAACAGTTGTGTGCACCATCCATCAGCCAAGCATTGACATATTTGAAGCATTTGATGAGGTGAGGAATACTAATTAACCGAATTGTTTGGAACTTTTGGGGACCTTATCTTCTGTAAACGAGTATGACATATTTAACATGAAATTGCAGCTATTCCTAATGAAGCGTGGGGGTCAGGAGATATATGTAGGGCCATTGGGTCGCCACTCTTGCCATCTAATCAATTATTTTGAGGTATGATCTCAAGGACCATCAGGAGATATGTACAGTCATAATTATCCTGTAAATCGTTTTCTTTCTGAGAGATTTTGCTCATACATTTACCTCTGCTACATCCAGGGAATAGAGGGAATCAGTAAAATTAAAGATGGTCATAATCCAGCGACTTGGATGTTGGAAGTTACTTCCTCAGCACATGAAATGGCTTTGGGAATTGATTTTGCTAATGTGTACAGAAAATCAGAGCTCTACAGGTCGGTCTAATAATATAACTGACTAAGTTTTAAGACTGAAATAATATCTTTGTTTCCGTCATCAAAACTACTAAAATAAATACAGTAGTTATGTTGGAATTTTTTGACAAAACTTGTAATATTGAATGCCAAATATTACAGGAGAAACAAAGCACTTATTAATGAATTGAGCAGCCCTGCTCCTGGATCAAAGGACCTCTATTTCCCTACACAATACTCACAGACATATGTCACACAATTCATGGCTTGCTTGTGGAAACAACACTGGTCATATTGGCGCAACCCGCTGTATACTGCTGTAAGGTTTCTCTTCACAACCATCATAGCCCTGATGTTTGGGACAATGTTCTGGAATCTCGGCTCGAAAACGTGAGTTACAACTACAGAACTAAGCAATCCACAAATGTGCAAATTCTTGTAATATCTTTGAGCTTTTGAGTTGAATTTCAAACATTGATGATCACAGGACAAAGAAACAAGATGTATTTAATGCTATGGGTTCGATGTACGCTTCTGTTCTCTTTATCGGTGTTAAAAATGCCAATTCAGTGCAGCCAGTGGTGGCTGTTGAACGAACAGTCTTCTACAGAGAAAAAGCAGCAGGGATGTATTCAGCCTTGGCTTATGCCTCTGCACAGGTACTGACAATTTTTCCAGCTACGACATCTTATTTCTATTCAATCAAACGCATGTGTAAGACATCAACTTCTCAATAAGATTTAAACCCGCGTTTATGCAATTTCATTTTATGTTACAGGTTCTGATTGAGCTCCCATATGTTTTTGCACAAGCTGCGGTATATGGTGTCATAGTTTATGCAATGATTGGTTTTGAATGGACTGCAGCCAAATTCTTCTGGTATATATTTTTCATGTATGTCTCCCTTTTGTACTTCACTTTCTATGGCATGATGACTGTTGCTGCGACACCAAACCACCACATTTCTTCCATAGTTTCCTCCGCGTTTTATGCACTATGGAATCTCTTCTCAGGATTTATAATCCCACGACCTGTAAGTTCTTATACTCTCAATTCTTTCAAGCGTATCTCTTTTTCATCTTCTATACATATTACCCTCGAGTAATTTTTTTTTCTCATCTTTCATTTTCCTACCTGGTAAAAAACAGAGGATCCCAATTTGGTGGAGATGGTACTCATGGGCATGTCCATTAGCTTGGACCCTTTACGGGTTGGTTGCAGCACAGTTTGGGGATAATAAGGACATCCTTGATACTGGGGAAACAGTGGAAGATTTTGTGAGAGACTATTTTGGTTTCAAACATGAGTTCGTGGGAGTGGTTGCAGCTGTCATTGTTGGGTTTGCATTACTCTTTGCATTTATCTTTGCTGTGTCCATTAAAATGTTGAACTTCCAGAGGCGATAGGATTTTTTATTTATTTAATTTAATTTTTTTTTAACAAAAACTTGTGAAGTTCTTTGTATTTCTTTGATAACTTACATGTATCATATGGCACTGCTTCATTATACAACAAAAACAAAAATAAAATTAAAGAAAAACAGAGTGTCTCCTACGGTGCTGCCCAACCAGCAACATTTCAGTTTTTGGACTAATCCCATGATAGCATAACTTGGTAAAACAGCGAATTTCTTCAGCCATACAGGCATCTAAAGCATGGCGTACAAGCAGCTCCAGCCCTCATGCCTTCATTACAATACCTAACTACAATGAGCGTGCTTTGATCCGATAGAGCAATGACTTCCATCATTCATGTTAATATGGCTTGTAAAATCGAAGAAACCAACATGGGGGAATATGTACATTAATGAACGCACGGGTTAAAAGCAGAAGCGATGATTGACATTTGGTTATAATATAAGCTTGATGACAACATGATATTAACCCACATCCTAGTACAACTTCAATATATTAGTACAAATCTATATTAATTTATCCAGCATCCAGTTAAAAACTCAGAGATTTGGTTGAGCAATCAGATCAGCCCGACGTCGTAGAACACTAAAATGGAGCATTGAATCAGAGGGATCCCAATAAAGGCCAATGACATCCCCTTTCTTCAAGTTCCTCCTGTTCACAAAATCTTTGTGCCACATATTGATCAAAACATAACTCTTAGAGGTTTTCCACTTCTTGAGAACCAACTCATGTGCGGACTGAAAATCGTGATCCCAAACGTCAATGCGGATGCCCTCACTCTCTACTTCTCTAATGATATCGGTATCCAAGAATGGCAAAACATGATGCCTGACCCAAGTTGTTTTCAGCAAGAGCCGGCTCATATTACCAAGATCACTCTCCGTTAATGTCTTCTTGATTTTCCAAGGATCCTCCATGGCAGTGGGTGTCCTGATCTCTGCGTGTAGATCATCTTTGTCGTGGCGCCGGACTCTCGTCCTCGCAGTCACAGCATTGGAGGTCACTGTAACCTTGGAATTGTAAGAGATCAGTACTGTTGGGCTATCTTCCTTTGGATTAATAGCAGGGTTTTTCACGGTTTCGCTCTTCTTGGGATCAATATTCCATGTTTCATCAAACGGCTTCAGCGCCGTTGAAACTCCTTCAGGTATGTCTTTCACGGTTTCGGTCTTCTCGGGATATTTCCATGATTCATCGTACAGCTTCAGCTCTGTTGAAACTCCTTCATGTGGGTTCTCAGTAAATAGCTCATGGATCCTGGCAAAAGAGACAAGAGAGCTTCTAGCTTCAGGTGCTTTGCGTTTCTTGGCTTCGATCTGAACCCCAGAAGAGAGCGTTAACTCTGTTGAAACTAGCCCCTGGTCAAACCCGCAAGAGAGCTTTGATTCCATTGAAGCTGCTTCGCTTTGAAACCTGCAGGAAAGCGTCGATTCCGGCACGGAAACATCATTCTTATCAAGACCGTGTTCCGAGTTGTGGTCATGAGAGTACTCTGGCCTCACAGCCGTGGCACTCCGGGTTTTGGGATTGCAGAATAAACCCAAATGATCTCCACTGATCAGATTCAGTAATCGACCAGAAAGTAATCCACGAGAAGTACTAGATTTGCAAGAAAATTCAGGACGTGAAATCTTCATCACGTTGAGAAAGAAACGTCAACCGATTTTGTACGTGTTAATTTGTTGGGTTCTAGGTTATGAGGGGAACGGGAATTATATAGGCGTCGGAGATCTCCGAAACCTACTAGGACAAGAAATCCTTACGTCGAAAGGATTCATGCAATTCAAATCTCGTAAACTCATTTCAACATATATCTTCCACCGTTGAGCTGGAACTTTCTGCATGCATGCAAATTCATTCTAGAGTAATGCTAAATTATGAAGTCTTAGATAGGGTAACTTTTACGTAATTTTATTGAAAAAAAGTATGGTTATCAAAAAAGATTATTTTTTCATATAAATTTTAGGTTTATTCATTTTTTTTTAGACAAAAGATATAAGACTTACACATCTTAAAATTGTAAATATTATTTCTGTATTTGTTGGTCGGTCAATGGAAATTAATTTTCATGTGTTTGTAAAATTACAAAGCCACACGACAATTGAGTTTTGGTGGAATTGAATAATCTCTTAAAAAAGTTCATTAATTTTATGTTTCTTCATCACGCACATAAAGAGAAAATTCGGTTTAATTTTTGCAAATCTCAAAACGATAATAATATTAAAAAAATAATATTATAACAATATTTTATTTAACTTTAGTTAAAACTATCTTTTTATCTCATCTCACTATCCAAATAACGAGGCTACAACCTTAAGCCTCGTTCGGTTACACAACTCAGATGATGAGATAAGATGAGATGTTTTGTTGAAAGTCCAATAAAATATTATTATAATATAATTTTTTAATATGGATTTTGTTTTTAGATTTGAAAAAGTTGAATTATTTAATATATTTTGTGAGATCTTGAGAAAATTATAATGATTATATGAGATAAAATGAGATAGTTTAGTTTTGTGAAACCAAACCAATCCTTAGTGTAGAGTGAATTTAATATATCATATGAAATTATGTTTATTTGCAAGTTTATTTTTACAAGATTTATTTGTGACTCTAGTACTACTTATATTTTTTTACTACTAGGATGAATGTAAAATTAAAGAATTCCTAAGAATTTAAAAAAGGAATTTTTCCAAATAAAACAGGCCCATAATCGGATTCCAAAGTGCCCGGAATTGGTGCTCTAAAGTTCTCAACAGATCTATCAAAATTGTGTTCTTTATATCCAACGTGGAATGATTGGAAGCTAGTTTTTTTAAGACATGTAATTAAAAGAATAAAGAGACATGTAATTTATTTATTTATTATTTATAGAAAAGCCAACTTCAACATACATTTATCAAGCCTAAGGGCTTGAGAAAGAAAGTTTGGAATGCAATCTTCCCACATTTCAATATTCTCAACATTCTAAACATATCGTGCAAGACTATGTGCTATCAAGTTACCCTCCCTAAATACTAGTATGAAAGGACAAGAAGCAAAACAAGCTTTTAGTCTCATAACTTCATCATAAAGAGCTCCAAGTTCATAATTAAGCATATCATTCTTGTTCAAAGAATCAACAAGCAGCAAACAGTCGAATTCCGCAATAAGATTTATGATAGACCTCCCAACACACATCTGCATCTCTCGGAACATTGCCAGGAGGTCAATAATTTCAGGGTCGACTTCATCCTCAGCCTTACTTGCTGCCATAAGCACTTCACCCTTATCATTCCTTAAAATCATCCCAATACCAGCCTTCTTAAGGTCACAAAACAAAGCCCCATTAGTATTGAGTTTCAAGTACTCAGTTGGAGGTGGACATCATCTGAGATGTTTCTTCAGTTGTATTGGAGTCTGTCCCTTTACGGAATTGAAGCTTCTTAAAACGCTAATGGCATGTTCAGCAACTTGTTTTATGGGCAGAGCCACATTCTCAAATATCTGCTTGTTCCTTATGTTCCAAAACCCCCAAGACAGAGAACAAAACATAGCTAAACTGTCATAATCCTTCCTTTGACAAATTTGAGACACTAAATCAAAGAATTTAACAGTTGAGGTCATAGGCAAACAAGGACTAAACTTCTTCCAAGAATCTCGAAGAACATTGCAGCTAAAGACCACATGATTTAAATCCTCAACTAGATGCTCACAGAAACTACACTTTGCTTTAGTTATCACCTTTTTCTTCATAAGATTTGCCTTTGTTGGAAGACCATCTTTACATGCTCTCCAAGCAAATGTTTTAATTTTACTAGGCACTGGTAATTTCCACAAGGCCTTCCAAACAACTTGTTGTGTACACCTTTCTGAATTCTCTGCCAAGCCATCTCTTAGGTGGTTTGATATAAACCGATAGCAACTTCTAACTGTAAACTGCAGCTTCTAAATAGACATGTAATTAAAAAATATATAGACATGAATTAAATTTTGCAATTTTAATAAGGAGATATGATATTTGCAGTCTTAGGTATGTCATAAGGTGTGCAAGTCTTATACACTCTTTTAAAAAAAGAATAAGTACATGTTTAGGATTACAATGGAAAATATAGCTTTGTTGAACCTAAGTTTTCAAGTTTTGTGTAATTATATATTTACACATGGATTTTGATGATAACAAATGAATTCAAAGAATGAAAGAGTCTCAAGCTCAAGTTGTCCACGCAATGGAGTCAAGCACATTAAGGAACCAAGCATGAGCAAGAAGGAAACAAGTTCACATTAAAGTCATAGAGAAATGTTGTAAATCTCTTAAAATTCGAAATTAGGATTAATGCTCAAAAATTAATATTTTATCATAAAGCATTAAAATACATTTTCCACATGTGCATGAATATTTTGAAAATTATATTTGAAAATTTTGAAAGATAATTGATTGTCATCTTTCACATGTGCATGACATGATTAAAGGTTTGAACTTTGAAAATATTAAAGATGATTGATTGTCATCTTTCACATGTGCATATTTTATTTGAATATTTTCAAAAGTGATTGATGCTTTTCTTGACTTATGCAAAAGGAAAATGCCTTGGTTTGATTTCTTTTTAAAAGGAAAGTGTGCTCCTTTTGTCATATGCAAAAAGTAAAAAATTAGGTTTGAAATTTTTGAAAAGCAAAGTGTGCTCCTTTTGTCATATGCAAAAAGTAAAAAAATTAGGTTTGAAATTTTTGAAAAATGAATGATGATGTTTTTGACATGTGAATCTTTTTAAATTTGAATATGAAGTCTCATAGGCCTATAAATAGATCATTTGAGAGCTTCACATTTACAACACCAAAAGCATACAACTCTCATTCAAAGCTTTCATTCTCTCTTCTCTAAGCATTGAGCCTTAACCCTTGTTCATTTTGAGAGATATAGGTTGTGCTGTATTGTTCTTATTTCACTCATTGAGGAGTGTTTTCTGATATTCTACCCACTATCAATTTTTGTATCAGTAAAAGGGTGTGTACAACCCTTGTGCGTATAGAAAGTGTTCTACACAGGGAATCGTTGAATCACCACATGTAAGGTGATTGCAAGTGTAGAGGGTGTTCTACACGGATCCTTTGTAGCGGTGTTGTTCAAAGGTGTAATAGGTTTCTATCTCCACCTGAAGGAGATTGAATAGTGAATTCGGGGAT
>QGSO01000184.1:354548-421551 GCA_011037825.1 Carya cathayensis
TCTCTTTTTCAACTATCTACAGTGTATTTTAACGCACCGTTTTCTTCAGTCTATTTACTTGCTGCCGATCCTTTTTAATGATGCCAAAAGGGGGAGAAGTTTTAGACTAGAACATTAACATTGTTTAAATTGCTAAACTTGTTATATATGCTTGGAATTATATTTATATTTTTGCTTGAAAAACTAACGCACATTCTCAGGGGGAGCTTAAGTATTAATACAGGCTTCAGGTTCTATCAAGTATTTGTCATCATCAAAAAGGGGGAGATTGTTGAACCTAAGGTTTCAAGTTTTGTGTAATTATATATTTACACATGGATTTTGATGATAACAAATGAATTCAAAGAATGAAAGAGTCTCAAGCTCAAGTTGTCCATACAATGGAGTCAAGCACGTCAAGGAACCAAGCATGAGCAAGAAGGAAACAAGTTCACATTAAAGTCATAGAGAAATGTTGTAAATCTCTTAAAATTTGAAATTAGGATTAAGGCTCAAAAATTAATATTTTATCATAAAGCATTAAAATACATTTTCCACATGTGCACGAATATTTTGAAAATTATATTTGAAAATTTTGAAAGATAATTGATTGTCATTTTTCACATGTGCATGACATGATTAAAGGTTTGAACTATGAAAATATTAAAGATGATTGATTGTCATCTTTCACATGTGCATGTTTTATTTGAATATTTTCAAAAGTGATTGATACTTTTCTTGACTTATGCAAAAGGAAGATGCCTTGGTTTGATTTTTTTTGAAAAGTAAAGTGTGCTCCTTTTGTCATATGCAAAAAGTAAAAAATTAGGTTTGAAATTTTTGAAAAGCAAAGTGTGCTCCTTTTGTTATATGCAAAAAGTAAAAAGATTAGGTTTGAAATTTTTGAAAAATGAATGATGATGTTTTTGACATGTGAATCTTTTTAAATTTGAATATGAAATCTCATATGCCTATAAAAGATCATTTGAGAGCTTCACATTTACAACACCAAGAGCATACAACTCTCATTCAAAGCTTTCAGTCTCTCTTCTCTAAGCATTGAGCCTTAACCCTTGTTCATTTTGAGAGATATAGGTTGTGATGTATTGTTCTTATTTCACTCATTGATGAGTATTTTCTGATATCCTACCCACTATCAATTTTTGTATCAGTAAAAGGGTGTGTACAACCCTTGTGCGTGTAGAAAGTGTTCTACACAGGGAATCGTTGAATTGCCACGTGTAAGGTGATTGCAAGTGTAGAGGGTGTTCTACACGAATCCTTTGTAGCGGTGTTGTTCAAAGGTGTAATAGGTTTCTATCTCCACCTGAAGGAGATTGAATAGTGAATTCAGGGATCCTCAAGGGGTAGCTTGAAGCGAGGACGTAGGCAGTGGGGCCGAACCTCGTTAACATACTGAGTTTGCTTCTCTCTTACCCTTACTCTTTATATTTATTGTTGTTTCATATTTTGTTTATATTTTATATTGTATATTTGATTTATAATTGTTATTTTTTTAAATACAACTCAATTCACCCCCCCTCTTGTGTTAGTCATCTGGGCAACAAGCTTATAGTTTTAGGGTTTATAGTTTATAACTTAAATAATAAGCTCTATACTTCAAAAGCTGTTTACTATTTGATAAACATATATTTAAACCACTTTTAAAAAATGAATAGATACGAGACCTGTTAGGGAGTATTTTCATCAGGGCCCATAGCCCATAATACTGCCCTGGGCTCATTACTTCGTCAGGCCCCAGGACCCGTGGGAAGGTCAGCCCGAGGCCAGAAAGGCCCCCTTTGGTAGCCCAAGGCAGGTCCCAAACCCATGTGAGTTGAGTGAGCTCCAAGCCCGTGCAAATCAAAGGTAATCATCAACATTGAGATGAGACGTTGCAGAAGGATGCGAGAAACCATAATCGGGAAAAAGAGGAAGAGACGGCACAAGGGCACTCCGCCAGAGACCCATGCCACATTAAGTAACTGACACCAAGAAAACTACGCTACATTAAATGCAGCATGGCGATGGAGACTCAGGGGGGAGACATCCCTCTACCCCAGAACACAGGGCATGGCCCACCTGACCTAAATGACCAAGTATAAAGGTCACCCAGAACTATGAGGTAAAGAGGTTGAACTCAAGTCAGTTATGAATTATATTTCACTGTTGTCTTCTTCTTCTTTTTTAAAGCATTTTCGATCTCTATACTAACTCTGGCATCAGAGGTTCCTCGAGCATCCGCATGCCACCCCTCCCTTGACTAGGATCCGACTCGAGCGAAGACCTGATCCGGCTGAGCTACCCAACCCAAAGGCATACGAAATATGACATTAACATTTGTTGCTGTCTATGTGATCTAACTAATCTTATGGTCGAGTGTGTCCTTCGTATGCCTGGGAGGACCCATTCTCAGTTGGCACAGGAGCATGATGAAGGCATGGCAAGTGGCACAGAAGCAAGGTTGGCTGCTATAGAGCATCTCATTGAAAGACTCAATAACGAGGTAAAGGATCTTCGGGAAGAAAACCAGGCCCTTAAGGATACCTTTTGCTACTCTGTACACCAGGACGAGCCCAGTGTCAACAAACAGCATTCAAGAAAAGAGGAGGGTGACAATGCCCAAGACGAAAAGAAACGTATGCAATAGGACTTGCGTAACCTTCAAGGAAAGTATGAGGAGGTATTGAGAAAGATGGGCAGCTCGTCCTCAGTAGACCAACTATTGGTTAGCACGTGCCTACCATACAGTGCGCAGGTGATGGTGGTCCCATTGCCACCAAAGTTCCGAGACCCGGTGGAGCACTTCGAGACCTTCAAAGCCCACATGACGCTGCATGGGTACCCCAAGGAAGTGGCATGTAGGGCCTTCCTGCTGACCCTGAATGGACCCGCGAGAACTTTGACAAGTTAGTCCGCCTATTCCTTACTCACTTTATGGCCAGCCGAAGATGAAAACACCCGGCCGCTTACCTCCTCACCATCAAGCAGAAGAAATATGAGAGCCTGAAGGCTTACCTAGCCAGATTCAACAAAGAGCGGATGACAGCGGAAGACCAAGATGAGAAGATCACACTGGTGGCGTTGCTCGGAGGGGTCTAGCCCCGATCAATGTTCATGGCTGAGTTGGCTAAAAAGACCTCTGCCACCCTTCGATAGTTCATAGAACAGGCTGATAACTTCATCAATCCAGAGGATACCCCCATCGCCCTAACTGAGCCCCAGCAGAAGGAGATGGAGGGAACGCACAAGAAGGAAAAGGCCTTGACCAAAGGCCCCACCTGGGAGAAGATGGAACATAAATAGCAGGAATCGAGAAAGGAGGAGCCCGTTGTAAGAGGCATGCAACACAGGTCTGACCGTTCGATGTTTACTGTCGCATAAGAGGAGAAGCAGCACACCTCAAGGGAACATCGCTACTACTGCACCCACCATCAAACCACTTCTCACCACACCGGGGAATGCCGATCACCTCCAACAGGCTACCGTACACCGCGATATCCACCCTCCCAGAGGAGAGAGCAGCCATGGAAGGGGCGTTTCAAGGAGAGGAGTCCCGCCCTGGAATACCAACACGGGAGGCGGGAGAGTCCAAGAAGAGGAGACACACAATGCCAACCGCCTCCACCCTCTCAACAGGTGTACCAGACGGTTCCCCCTGCAGGGGAGATTCGCACATCTCGCACCAACGCGAGAGGCTTCATTAGCAGAGGGGCAACCTCATCCGAGAGAAAGGCCCATGCCAGAGAGGCCCAATACCAAGAAGTTTACTCAGCCTTCTACTGACTTGCGAAGCTCCCCGCAATTGAGCCCGCTCCTGTAATCTCCTTTGGGGAAGCTGACGAGGAAGGGGTATTCTATTTGCACGACGACGCGTTGGTGGTCACCATGCAAGTCGCCAACTTCACCACCAGAAGAATCCTCATCAACAACGGTAGCTAGGCAGGCATCTTGTTCTGGGACACATTCACCCTCATGGGGGTAAACACAGCTCGGCTCCAACCACCCCCAATGCTGCTCAAAGGCTTTTCGAGAGAAACGGTCTAGCCGGTAGAGACCATTGCCCTATCAGTCTTGGTAGGCAACCCACCCTACGTTGCCTCGGTTATGGTCGACTTTCTGGTAGTAAAGGCTCATTTCTCTTACAACACCATCATTGGCCACCCGACCCTCAAACAGCTATCAACCATCACCTCCACCTACCACCTAAAAATCAAGTTTCTTGAGGTTCAAGGAATTGGTGAAATCTGGGGAGTGCAGACCTTGGCATGAGAATGCTATATGTAGGAGCTAAAGTCAACCGGGGGGAGGCGACATGCAAGCATACACCAATCTTGAAGTCGTGACAAGCTCCTATCAGGATGCAAGTTATCCCGACTAGGAGGGAGGAGGAGGGGCGCATGCCAAAAAGAAAGGACAACAAGGGCCCTCCCCATTCTCTCACATTTGTATTTGTATTTTTTGTCTTTGTAAATAAGAACTTGTGGTAGATTAATGAAAATGCTGGATCTCTTTTAGGAAACTCGCAAAAATTACAGATGACTACGATTCTCAATCAATGGAACAAGGCTCCCCTGAGGGAATGCCGAATCTTCCCCGAGGCAACGCACCTCGCGTGGGAAAGCTCCCATGAGGGAATGATGAACCTCTCCTGAGGCCACGCACCTCGCGCTAGAAAGCTCTCCCAAGGGAATGCTTCCTTGAGGGAAGCTCCCCTGAGAGCAGGAACGAACCTCCCCCGAGGAAATACTCCTAGTGTGGGAAAGCTTCCGAGCACTGGAAAGTTCCTTCGAAGGAACGCTCCCCTGAGAGGATGATGATCCTCCACTATGGGGAAAGCTCCCACAAGGGAATGCTCCCCTGAGAGAATGTCGAACCTTCCTCGAGGAACTACCTCGTGCGAGAAAGCTCCCTCGAGAGAATGAATAAAGGCTCCCTTGAGGTTCGTTCCAACCTTGCGAGGGAAAGCTCCCCTGAGGGAATGAATGAAGGCTCCCCAAGGTTCCACCTCGTGCTGGAAAGCTCCCCCAAGGGAATGAATGAGGCTCCCCTGAGGTTCCACCTTGCGCGGGAAAGCGCTCCCCTAAGGGAATGTCGAACCTCCCTCGAGGAACCACCTCGCTTGGTAAAGCTCCCATGAGGGAATGAATGAAGGCTCATCTGAGGTTCCACCTCGCTCGGGAAAGCTTCCCCGGGGGAATGAATGAAGGCTCCCTCGAGGTTCCACCTCGTTTCCGAAAGCTCCCCAGAGGGAATGAATGAAGGCTCCCCCAGGTTCCACCTCGCGTGGGAAAGTTCCTCCCAGGGAATGAATGAAGACTCCTCCGAGGTTTCACCTAGCATGGGAAAGCTACCTTGAGGAAATGTCAAACCTCCCTCGAGGCCACGCACCTCGCGTGGGAAAGCTCCCTCGAGAGAATGCTCCGTTGAAGGAATGAACCAAAGCTCCCATGAGGGAAGGAATGAACCTCCCCCGAGGAAATACTCCTCGCGCGGGAAAGCTCTCAAACACGTGAAAGATCCTTCAAATGAATGCTCCCCTGAGAGGATGACGATCCTCCACTGTAGGGAAAGCTCCCCCGAGAGAATGAATAAGGCTCCCTCGAAGTTCCACCTCATGCGAGAAAGCTCACCCAAGGGAATGAATGAAGGCTCCCCCGAGGTTCCGCCTCACGCGGGAATGCTCCCCCAAGCGAATGCTCCTATGAGGGAATGTCGAACCTCTCCCAAGGAACCACCTCGTGCAGGAAAACTCCCCTAAGAGAATGAATGAAGGCTCCCCCGAGGTACCACCTCGCACGGGAAAGCTCCCCCAAGTAATGTTGAACCTCCTTCGAGGAACCACCTCACCCGAGAAAGCTGCCCCAAGGGAATGAATGAAGGCTTCTTTGAGGTTTCACCTCGTGTAGGAATGCTCTCCCAAGGGAATGTTGAACCTCTCTCGAGGAACCACCTCAAGCGAGAAAGCTCCCCCAAGAGAATGAATGAAGGCTCTCCCGAGGTTTCACCTCGTGCGTGAAAGCTCCCACGAGGGAATGAATGAAGGCTTTCCTGAGACTCCACCTCGCTAGGGAAAGCTCCCCTTAGGGAATGAATGAAAGCTCGCCCAAGGTTCCACCTCGCGTGGGAAAGCTCCCATGAGGGAATGTCGAACCTCCCCCAAGAGAATGTTGCCCTGAGGGAATAACCAAGACTCCCCTGAGGGAAGGAACGAACCTTCCCCGAGGAAATACTCCTCGTGTGGGAAGCTCTTGTCAAGGAAAGCTCTCCTGAGAGGGTGATGATCCTCTCTTAAGAGAGAATGCTCCTGAGTGCGGGAAAGCTTCATTAAGGGAATGAACAAAAGCTCTCCTGAAAGGACGACGGACCTCCGTAGAGGAAATCACCTCGCGAGGGAAAGCTCCCATAAGGGAATGAACGAAGGCTCCCTAGCGTAGAAAAGCTCTCTGAGGGAATAAACATGCTCCTCCTTCGGAGGAATCTAGACAGTCCGGAGACCAGTTAAGCCCACAGAGGCCCTGAGACCCCACTGTGCCGAGTCGACAACACAGGTTGGCGATGGTCAAGTTAAATTTACATGTATACACTTGTGCATTGACTTTTGCAGTAAACTTGGTCAGGTTTGGCTTATGCACCACTCAGCCATCTATTGAAAATACACCAAGTCTGCATGACGGCACATCGAGGGAACTTTCATCGCAACTTTAGTTATGCGGTGTAATTCAAGCAAGATGGGGACCTTATGTACAAGATCACAAGCCGGTTATGTTACAAATAGCCTTAGGGGTCGAAACGGGCAGAAGCTCAGTTACGCCCGGCGGGGTATCTACAAGATAATCATTCACTCACTGCGACGTGAGCAAGTGGACGATATACCGCTGTTGTGAAAGGCTTGAGTAATAGAAGGCATCGCAAGTAAAAGCATCGAAGGTAAAGGCAACTGAACGGGAAGGCATAAAGAAGAGAATTTTATTCATCAATTTTGACAATTACAATCAGGGGAATACGATACAATAGTGAGAAACCATGCAAAGATATACAAAAAAGAAAGAACAGCTCGAAGGCCCAAGTCGGTTCCAGTGGGGTATGGTACCATCGGCAAAAATGGGTACGGTGGCTCCCAAGATTCAAACACCAACCCCAAAGAGGCAACATCCAACAAGTACTGAGGCGAGGAGGAAAAGCAGGAGAAGAATCGCCTAGAAAGGGGAGGGGGTGTGGTAAACTCGAGCTCTATGGACTCCTCGAAGAGTTTGAGTTGAAGGAGAGATCCTCCGCGGTCCCTTCCGTCGCAGACCCTTCTCCTACTCCTACTCCTCCCTGGGCTGGAGAGGAAGCGTCCGGGCTTGAGCAAGCCCAAGACACCAGAAATCCCCTTCGCTGACCCAGCCAAGGAAGAAAGCCTTGCTCATCCCAGATGCGGGGGCAACCTAGGATGTAAGGAAGAACTGTGAACTGCACGAGGAGTTCTAACACAGGGAAATCCATTGAACGATTGTCCTGCAAAGCTGGGGACATGCCTTCTTTTCAAAACATCTCCTAGTAATGAAGAACAACGTAACTTTTGGAAGGGCATCCACAGGCCACTATGCGCATGTCTTCATAAGAACTCATCACAGGATTTGGCACTGCAAAGCCAACACTGAACCAGGGTACCCATCGAAGTTAAGAGTAACCAGTATTAGGGCAAGGGGGAAAGAGAGAAGGCAGAATTTTAGAATGCTTGAAGAAGCAGAAAGGAAGATTTGGTGGGAAACAACGAAGGGAGAGGACCTATATATATGCTGGGAATGACAGTTCACATCTCAAGGTTCAGAGTATATGCACGTCGAAGGGCTTCATTGGATCATACACGAATCTCATAGAAACAACCAGTGCAGATTTCATGGCACGCATGGGAAAATGGCATCCACACCATGAATGCAGGACAACCAACATATCAGCAATGAATGACTGACTGTTCGAAATCCCTTCTAGTCTGCAAGAGAAATGCCAGCTATTAACTCACTCCCTCGGGAAGGCTAAAGGGCAGGTACAACATTAATGACAAGAGAGCAGAATTCAAAGCGTCATATCAAAAAGAAAAATGCTACAGGTAAATGGCAGCTAAACAGTGCGGGAGGATAAGTCAAAGCGTGGGAAGAAAGACAGGAAAGAAATATACATCTTTATTGATTAATCCGTCTACAATTTACAAAGGGACCACATGGCATTTGCTATTGATGCGGCCCCAAGAAAGTACATGACTAGGAAAAGAAGAACTACAGCCGTGGAGGAGGATCAAGACCGGGAAGCTCTAGGCCCTTCCACGAATCAGAAGAGCTCATCTCGACTGGGTTCTGCTCTCGTTCGGAGCTAACTGGGGGATCTTCACAGTCCCCTCCCTTTGTGCCAGCTGTGGAAGTGCTCACAAGGAGGAAGTCGCCTGGGTCTTCATCTTCCGGTAAAAACTCATCTGGGATCGCCTCCCACCCCAGCTTGCTAGCATGATCAAGGGCGGCAGCATCATGCTTGAGGGTCCTAAAGTCTAGAGCCCACAGATGCGCCTCCAGTGCATTGGAACTGCGTTGAGGGTTGAGAATGACGTAGTCACGCATCCTGTCCAAGCCTTCCAGGTACCCGTGAGACCACTCCTTGTCACGGACAGAAAGAGCCTTTCCCAGCTGCTTAATTGATCGTGTGGCCACCTCTTGCACCTGTGATAGGTCATTGCACAGATCCCGGATAACTACCTCCTAACCAGCAATCCTCTCATAAGCGGCGGCAGCCAGGTTGGCCAGCGTCTCTTACTCACAAACCCTGGCCATAGCCAACAAAACCCTGCAATCCTCCACAATGGTTGATAGGTCAGAATGCTCCTCCTCCCGCATATTTACCCAGTGCAAGTGAAGCTCTTGCAGGCCCCTCAGCTCCTTATTCTTCATTTGGAGAAGGTCTGGTGATTCCTTGAGCCTACTCAGGGACTCTTGGGTCTTCAGAGCCCACTCCTGGGCCACAGCCAGCTCTGCCTCCAAGCACTCCCACTCTTCCCTCCCCTACTTCGCTACAGACCGGAGATGACATACCTCACCTTCAACAACGCGCTGGGCTAGCGCTCTTATTCCTTGTGCAGGCTCCGAGTTTAGACAGTAGACTCAAGACCAAGAAAGTAGAAAAGGAATGCGGAATGTGAGAAGTACCTCAAGAGAGAAGTTCTTGTAGCGGCTCCACCTCGCTGCCTATAGCGGGATCCTCCCGTAGGGACTCGTTCAGAGGATTGGCAGGAACTGCCATGTTCACAGTTTCCAGAGAATGCACTTCCCTTCAGGGGGACTCAATTGGATCACCTCTACCAGGCCCAGTCAAGGCACCCTTGCTCACAGACAAAACTAGAGGAACAACCACAGAAGGACCACTCTCGCCCTCAAGCTGACAATCGTCATCCCCAGAGGAACCAACTGTCTCAGCTACCGATTTGCCAGGGCTCAACGGGGTGTGAGCCAAAGGCACCTCCGACACTTCCCTTCCAAGGCTCGGCGAGTGGAAGAATCTTGTACCCCCGCCAGCCTCCCCTCTCCAGACCCAGCTTGGGCGGCAGCAACCAGGCTCTCACCCGCGGTGGGGACATGCCCATAATCAGAGGCGCCTCTGTCATCAGGATCAACTTGAAGGGGATCTGAAGCCTCATCAAGGTCAAAGGCTTCAATCAGGGATCTAGCAGTGGACTGCAGAAAGGGAGACATCTCTACATTCAACTATGGAGGGCGTTCAATCATCCAGGTTTGTCGAGGTTCCCTATCCAAAAGAGCACTCCATAAGTGCATGTTGACCACTTCCGCCCTACGCAAAGTGTTGATTGCATCCGTGAGATGCACGGGTTCCTGCGGCTAGGATCCCTCAAAGAGATAGCAAGAGGAAGGGACTTAGAAGTTGCACTCAGGCCTGGCAACGCCCCAGTCCGCTGATGTCGGCAGAGCAGTGTAGAAGAGGAAGGAGGACCAACCATCTTGTGTAGACGGGATGAGCTACATTCATCGTCTGGCGAGCCAAGGCCTTCAAAGACATTTGGACCTCCCCCTTTGGCTTCGAACAGATCCTCTTCTCTTTATCTTCAGGAGAGGTTTTGGTGGCTCGTTTCCTCAAAGAGCGCAGAAAAGTTTCAGGCACCACACCTCGAGCAGAAGGAGTGACATGACCCAACTGGGGAAGGAAGGCAGACATGCTATATTCCCTGAGGAGGACCTCGAAGTGAACTAGGAGCAAATGCTGGGCTACCTAGTCCCACACGATTGCGATGCGATGATACTTATTCGATGTGGTCATTGGGCACATTGCCTTATCGTTCGGCACAACCCCCCAGGTTGTCTTTATGGGGAACTCGGCCCAAGAAATTTGTCCCATCGGGAATTCTCATTCTCGGCCAATCCGAGACTTTGTGGTATCTCGACTCCAGCACAACCAACGCAGGGGCCACTCCCCTGAAGCTACAGATCTCTCATGTTCCTCTTTGTATATGATGAGTCAGGAGGAACTCACGATAAGTAAGATCAGCATTCTCTGGGTCGGACTTTAATAGAGCCCGCCACCATAGCATGCAATAGCATATCAGAATCTGCCAAGCATTCGGATGAAACATAGTAGGAACTAGTCCCAAGCGGTATAGGACTTCATAGACAAGACGGGGAAAGGGTAGGCTTAGCCAGCAAGAAAACATGTCAGGAAAAATGGCGACCTTTGTCACCGAGCAATCTGCACTCACGACCCTTTCATGCGGCCTAGGAACTTCCAAAATAACTGAATCCAGAATGTGGTAGATCAGTCTTAGAGATTGAAGAAAGGCCAGGGTGACCCCAGAGTGCTAGCGACGACCCAAGAGCCCGGGCTCTGACGAGCTGGCCTCAAAATGGTGCATAGAGCTAGTAAGGTTGGTGGGTTTTTGGGAAGCCATTAGGGCTAGGAAGACAAAGTAAAGCAAGAAGATTTGAGTTTGCAAGAAAAGGAGGGCATCAAGCACAGCAGAAACACAGAAGGCAGAAGAACGGTAGCAACGTGGACAGAGGAAGAAATGAATTTAAAGGCACGGTCTCAGTCGTGGCCAGGGGGTAGCATCTGATAGCCTAACTTGTAGGGTATGCAAAGCGATGAGAGCTGTATCGGTACCCCGAGGGTAGAATAGGGGGAATCGGCATCGGACACGTGGAGCGGCCCCTACTAGCCCATGCCACATTTGGTGACAAGAAGAGTGATCAACTGTGACAGGCAAGTAAACTGTGGAAATTCCCATTAGGGCAACCCGATGAGAATTGGCAGGGTAACTATTAGGGGGTATTTTCGTTAGGCCCATAGCCTATAATACTGCCCCGGGCCCATTACTTCTTTAGGCTCCATGAGTCGTGGGAACATTGGCTCAAGCCTAGAAAGGCCCCTTCTGGTAGCCCGGGGTGGCTTCTAGACCCATGCGAGTCAAGCGGGCTCCAGATCTGTGCAAATCAGAGGTAATCATCAATATTGAAATGTGATATTGCAGAAGGACGCAGGACACCATAATAGGGAAAATGGGAAGAGACGGCACCAAGCAACTCTGTTAGAGACCCATAACACATTAAATGACTGATACCAAGAAAACTACGCCACATTAAATGCAACATGGCAGTGGAGATTCCGAGTGGAGGCATCCATCTGCCTCAAAACACAAGGCATGGCCCACCTGACCTAAAGGACCAAGTATAAAGGTCGTCCAGAACTGCGAGGTAAGGAGGTTGAACTTAAGTCAATTGTGAATTATACTCAACTATTGTTTTCTTCTTCTTTAAAACGTTTTCGATCTATACAATAACTTTGACATCGGAGCTTCCCCGGGCCACTGCAGGGCCACTCCTCTCTTGCCTCAGGATCCGACTCGAGCGAAGACTTGTTCCGGTTGAGTAACTTGGCCCAAAGGCATACCAAATACAACATTAACAAGACCCATATTAAAGGGGCGGTACTAGTCTGCCGCTCAGAGTGCACCGTAAATTTTGACCGCATTCACTATTTTGTTTTTTTTTTCATTTTTCTTTTCACATTTTTTAAATATATTTAAAAAAATAAAAAAATATATCAAAACACTTAAAATCACTTTCTTAATCACTAAGCAAAAAAAAATTAATTAATTTTTTGTGACTAGCAGTCACTTTGAGGGGGCATGGGGAGAGGGCATAGTAGTGTTTTTCCTATTAAAAATTAATCTTTTAATAGTAGACTACACTATTTTTCAAATAGAATGCACAAAACTTACTTATTTTAAGATTGTATTGTATTTAACATTATTCTTAAACAAAATTTTTATTATAAATCTTTTGCTGCGGAAGAACTAAACCCGAAAACAGTGATAGGATGCACAAAATAAATTAGGAGCAATACCATCCCTCTCTTTCATTTTATTTTTATTTTTATTTTTAGTTTTATTTTATTTTTTTATTATGCCCCAACGTGGCGACATGAACAATTTTTTTTTTAAATATCAAAATAAAATGTTGAAACAAATAACAATCGACATCTGGAAAATAAAAAGTGCCATGCCAACATGTTATATCGGTAAAAATTAAAACAAAAAGAAATAAGATAAAATAAAATTAATATTTTAAAAAAATAAACTTAAATAAAAAATACATAAAATTAAAAAAAAAACTATAAACCAAAAAAATTAACAAGAATTTAAATAAAAATCAATTCAAAACGTGTAAAAATCACTTTCGAATCTTAGATAAACAAAATTTAAAATATTTCAAAATTATAAAAAATATGGGCCGTCCATTGTACAATGGTTAGATGAGTCTCTCCTTTGGGCCACCCAAACAGTGAGTTTTGAGGGCAAACCCATGGTTATCACCCCCTTGTTGTTAGTCTTTTCTTCTTCTTTTTTTTCTTTTTTTTCTTTTTTTAATTTTAAGCTTTTTAAATATTTATTATGTTTTTTTAAGTTCATTTATTTTATTTTAGTTTTTGAGTGCTTTCTATTTTTTTTATTTTACTTTTTAATTTTGGTTGTTTGATCTTTTTTGTTTGTTATTATACTTAAGTATATTTGTTTTAATTTTTATATATTTTAATTTTATTTATTTTTTGAAATAAAACTTTTATTTCTTTATGATTTTATTTTATTTTTTGAAATGTTGACCGCACATGGTTATCACCCAAGCCCAAGGCATGACACCTATTGTCCGAGTTCATTCCTTCCCAGCTAAAACAGCACCTTACTTTATTGGTTACTTCAAGATTTTATTATCATTTTGTTTCTTAATTTCCTAACTTCATAAATAAATAAATAAAACTTCATGAATAAATAAAACAAGTGTAGATCCAACTCAAACCGGCCAAAACCCTAAAATAAAAGTAATCTTAAGAGGTGTTGGGATTGAGAAACACTCTTAACCCATATCATTTCATCTCATCATTACAACTTTTTAAAATTTTCATACAAAATATAATAAATAATTCAATTTTTTCAAATCTCAAAATGATAATAATATTAAAAAAATAATATTTTAATTATATTTTATTTAACTTTTATTTAAAACTATCCCATCTCATCTCACTATCCAAACAACTTCCAATAAGTATAGATTCTAATTAATGCCCACAAAATGACCTACTTTAGAAAGGCCATAGATTACACCTTTGTCCTATTTAGCAGTGATAGGCAGGTAGCTTACTTTGTGTTTAATTTAATGTTGACATCTTTTGATACTAAACACTTGAATTTGATATGAAAGACTAATTTTACATATAATTATAAAATGCGTAAATGTTGTGTAATTGTTTTGAAAAAAAGTGGGGTCTATTATTAAAAAATTATTTTTTTTTTTCATGTGGATCTAGTTTTATTCACTTTTTTCAAAACGATTACTCAGTGATTGCATAATTCACGATTACTGTGACGCCCCCAAATCCCCACGTACCCACACGGGGAATTCGAGACGTCCGGATGGTGACAACCCGGGTCACCATCCTATCGACGAGTGCTAAGTGTGTGCAAGCGGCACGTGTGCACAAGGAAATACGCAGCGGATAGCAAAGTCATAAAATTAAGTACCAGAATTTTTTTCTTAAATAAAATACAAAGCGGTTCAAAGGTACATAATAAAATATTACAAGACATAAATATTGTTTCAAAACCAAATACAAAGCATGAACTCCAACTCAGATCTCCGGCGGAGCCGCATTGTGACGCCCCCAAATTCCGCTTGGGATTGAACGGACATTTGAAGCGTCGAGACATGCAACACAAGGTTACCTGCCCCCGTTCATGACATATAAGATGCAATGTTCCTAACATGCATCTAGCACTATGCAATATTCGCAGCGGATAATTTTTTTCTTTAGCAATACTATGCACCAAACTAAAAATTATCCCAAATACTTGAAACATATTTCATACATAAAGGCATACTAAAAAGCCGTGATCACCACACTAGTCCAAAATGGTTGTGATCAAAAGAATACTTAAAATACAACTCCAAAAGTACAAGTATTAACCTGAGTTAAATACTATACCGTCATCAACATCGCACCGTGGCCTAGTTGACCGTATTCAGTTGGTCAGATTCCAATTCTCCTTTGGGTCCTGTAACAAGATCTACCATTCGGGGGGAATGGTAGTTGGGACTACCACAGTGAGATTTGATTACAAATCTCAGTAAGTTAACATAAAACTCACACACAGGTTAAAGATGCATGCATGGCAGTAAAAGCATAAATGCATAAGTAAAGTCGTACATAAGCATAGCATAACTTGACATATAACATGACATAACCAGAACTTAAACGTGAACTGAACTTGACTTAACATGACATGAACTTGAGTTTAAAACATAACATGGACTTGAAATGTAGCATGAACGTAAACATGCATAACATAAATATGAACTTGAAAATAACATAAACTTGAACATATCATGACATAAACGTGAACTTGAGACATACTGTAAACGTGAACTTAACATGATGTGAACATGAACTTGGAACATAACTTGATCATGAACATAACATGTACGTGTACATAACAAAACATGAACTTGATCTGAAACTTGACTTATCATGCACTTGATCTGAAACTTGACTTAATACGTACTCCACAGTTGTTGTGGCCCCACGTATTCTACGTGTCACAATTGCTGTGTCTCACGTAGTGTATGCTCCACAGTTGTTGTGGCCCCATACTTCATGCTCCACAGTTGTTGTGGCCCCACGTATACACGTAACATAAAATATAATACGTACTCCACAGTTGTTGTGGCCCCACGTATACACGTAACATAAAAAATAATACGTACTCCACAGTTGTTGTGGCCCCACGTATACACGTAACATAAAAATATAATACGTACTCCACAGTTGTTGTGGCCCCACGTATATACGTAACATTAAATATAATACGTACTCCACAGTTGTTGTGGCCCCACGTATTCACGTAACATAAAATATAATACGTACTCCACAGTTGTTGTGGCCCCACGTATTATACGTAACATAACATGTCTTATCTTTCTTAATGCATGAGATATTAATTAATATCATATACTTTTCTAACATGGCGTATACTTGTAAATGACACAATATGATTTAATCATAACATTTCATGGCATACTTAACATGGCATACTTATAACATACATCATTGTATGATAGAAAAGATTATGTAACAGATAATTATTCATGAGAGATTAAATCATACGTAGCAGATAAACATGTAATGACATAGCATGACATGGCATATACGATAACATACATACATAAATTGTAGTTCTCTTACCCATCACACATACACAATAAACTGATAGTAAGTTAGAGGCTAACTTACCTCGATTGTCACGTTCTACGAGAATAAAGTGCGATATACGAGAAACTGTAAAAGGTCATTCTAAAAGTTAGAAATTTAATTACTAACAATTAGAAACATGGAAACAAGTTATCTTAGAGTAAAATTATCATTTTACCCTCTACATGTGGGAAAACGACCATTTTACCCATAACTTAAGGATTTCATATCCTAACTCCAAAAATTTCCAAAATTTACATTCCTCATGTAAATTTTGTTCTAAACTCAAATATCAACTCAGAAAAAAATTTAAAACAAAACAACACTATGGAAAACACACTATGGCCGAAACATCCATAGGCCATTTCTCTTGATTTTTGTTACAATTCCTTCCAACTTCAAAACTCATGCTTAAACCAAAATTTTACAACAAACATCTTCCAATCCTAAGTTTAAAACCATACTTGAAACATCCATTTAGAAAAAGCTAATAATCAACACCAAACTTTTTTGTAAAAAGATCAAAACACTTGAATCACAAGCTTTGTCCTTAAATCAAAACATCTCCAAGAATTCCAAAAAATCTAATCTTACTTCTAACATATTCATAACATCATCCTCAGATAAACCATGCTTTAAATCATCAAACTAAAGTCACCAAAATCACAAAAATAACACTTGGAGTTTTTGATTTTACACTTAGTCCAAAAACAGAAACTTTTTCTTAACTAGCTTTGATAAATCTCTTGATCAATGGCTTAAGAAGGTGAGATCTTTGAAATAAAGTATCACATGGTTTAAAAACGTGTCCTAAAGAATATCCAACCATCAAAATTAAAATCACATGGCTAAAACCCAATAAAACATGGATCTAACCTAAAAACATCAAATCTTAGGCCTAACCGAAATTCTCTTGCATAGAAAAATCATATCTTTGAAACTAATACTAAATATCTCCAAAATAACATCCTAACATGAAAATAAGAGACTTAGGATCATCATATAAAAATATCAAAGCCTTTAGAGTAAGATCAAACCTCAAAATATTCAAACTTTATCCAAATAAAAACTGTTTTGTCACTTCCAGTTTTCATGTTTCTAGATCTAATAAAATCTATCATCAAAATCTTTATTCATGCAACAAAACCTCAATGAAAACTCTTAAACACATTCTAAGAACACTCCATAAAATTTTCGGACCAAGATATATCCATTAGCTTGGTCAAAAACTCCAAAACATAACACACTCTCCAGATTCACGCCCAGAATGACCTTTCCATGGTTAAAAATACTTTTGACCGACCAAATGACCATGGAATGATACGAAAAATACATCTACGGAAACTAGACTCAAAGAGGAACAACTTTTATGAAGGAGTCATCGTGTGAAAATACTTACAAAGGGTCGAAAAACTCCACGCAAAAAGACCCAGAAATCTGCCCGAGAGAGCTCTTTTGGGTTTCTCTCTAAGAACGGGGTGAAGAAATGATTAAAGTGAAGTAAGTGTGTCTTGCACGACTCAAGACTTCTGTAGGGAGAATATTTGGACCTTAATGATCATTGAGTGGAGGTGTAGACATGTGACATAATGTAGAGGATAGTGGGGGGCAAAAGACAACTTACAAAGGCTATGAGACATGGGACTTGATGGGGTGGGTTCCTCCATATTAATGAGTGCAACTTGATGCAATGAATGGTCTGCCAAGTGGGGGAGGAAATTTCTCCAAGAAGCTATGCCAAGGTGGCCAAAATTCGTGGGCTTTAGTGGGCCTTAGTGGGCCTCAACCAAGTGGGCTTCAATTTGGGGTTTAAAGGGGGTTTGGTTAGGGTTTGAGATGCTATCAAGCCCAAATCCAATTTTTCTTGGCCCAATCAAATTTCTAAGGTTTAAAATGTTGGATAAAGATGTCATAATAGGAATTTGAGAAATTAATAGCATGTGAAAGTGATTTAATCAAGTGATTAAACACAATACTAGAAATTGGATCAAAAAGGGTTTGAATGCCAACTTTAGGGTTTGGGGAAACCGTTTAGGGTTTCGGTTTCAACCAAGTTTTTGGGGTTTCAAAAGGATTCCAACCATTTAGGGTTTTACTAGGGTTGAAACCCTCTTCATCTAACTCAATTTGGTTGATCAGATGAAAAAAAACTGTTTTGCTTAGGTGGCATGATCTCACACATTGATTTCCTTCACAAATCCATCTAATGGTTTCTCTTTGTGCCAAGTATCTAATACTATTCATTATGTGTGGTTAAGATCTTGCCAAGTGTCCAAATAAAACTTCTCTAACCTAATTTGGACATTTCACACTGTGATTTTGAAACCACTGCACTTAGTACGCTTATCGAGGTTACTATTCACTCCGAAAAAGTGCATAATAAACTTAGTACTGAAAAATCCTAAATATTCAACTGAGTCTAGTGGCGTAAACTATAACGTAATCTGACACTTCTAACTACCTCAAACAAATAAAATCACATTTCTGGCACCATAGTGAGTGATAAAACTAATTATGTTGACATACTAGAACTTATGCGATTAGCCGATTCGTAAAAACTTATGGGGTTTTCACGAGATTTCTAATGTCTATAGAAATTCCACCATTGAATTTCTAGCGGGCTGTTACATCCTCCCCTCCTAAAAAAAAGATTTCGTCCTCGAAATCGACGCAAGTACAAACATAAAACACGCTTAAAACACTGTAGATAGTTTAAAAAAAAAAGAACCGTCCGTGACCCGACAAGTGCTGCAAAGTCTCGGGGCCTACTCTATGAATTTAATACGGCTAGTGATTTGAACAAACGCCTGATGTTGATGACAACCGTGATTGAAGGCTTTGAGTTTCTATAAAGAAACAGGATCATCTTCATCCATCGGAAAAAAAAAACATCGCTTCTTGACCTGTGTTTTGTTTTTCCATAACAAAATAATGGCTGGGCAAAACTCTTCCACTAATGTTCCAGACTTGAATCAGGAACCCTTGACGCATCAACCATCAATCTTCTCTCCTGAGGTCGTCAATACTACGATAGGAGCAGCGAACTGTTCTTCTAGTAGGACTGATTCTGAGATTATTACAGAATCATGGAAGCTCAGTAGTCAATATGCTGCCTCTGTTACGATCATGTCTCGGAGGTTACTGGCGAGGGTAAGTGAGATTGATCATCTTAACATCCAAATATCTGAGTTACAACAGAAGCTTGCTAATAAGGATAGAGAAAATAAAAGGCTACAGCAAGAAAACCAAGAGTTGAAGAAATTTGCAGATTGGTATGCTCATGATCTGCAACCACGAATAGAAGAGCTGGAACGAGAAAGGATTCAGATACAGGGTCAACATCGGCAGATAACAGCAGAGGTTCATCGTTTTCTAGAGAAATAGGGACAAACTACTGTTAATCTAGCTGGCTTAGTAAGAAACTTTTGACAAAGCGTGTCCAGCATATCTTGTATTTCTTTTGACTAAATAAGATTTGAAGAGAAACTAGTTTGTCTTCTTCTTTATGTTATCTCTATAAAGTCAGTCTTCAACTCAATCCAATATGCATCAAAACTTATTCTCATCTCTATAACTCCTCTGCATTCCTTCAACATTCTCGCCTTAAGTTTTCAGTTCTTTTCTCAATGGCTCAATCTTCTAACATTTCCCTAGATCCATCCATGAGGTATTCAGCACCTCAACCTCCTGTCCTTTCTGCAGCTGCCATAGGTGCCATGCTGCAGCAAGAAAATACTAGTATGGCTAATAAGTCAGACTCCGATGCTGTCTACGACTTGGTGAGTCTTGGGACTCGCTACTCATCTTCTATAATTGCTTTTTCCCAGCGGGTACAAGCCAAAAACCAAGAGGTTGAAAGGCTTAAAGAACAAATTGTTGTACTTCAACGAATTGTTCAAGAGTCTCACACCAGGGAAGGAATCCTTCGGCAGCAGAATAAACAGCTGAAAACTCTACTGGATTCTTCATTCCGCTTGCCAGCTCCCATGAATAGGGATGATATGATATTGTATGAAGAGAGTGAGCGTCTCCAACATGAGGCTAAGAACCTCAAGTTTATGTAGAAGCATTTTATTAAAAAAAATATCTCTTTATATTTATGAACTCTGGTTTTATCCTTTAAGAGATATTCGTAACATGCTTCATACCTATTTCTCTTCTAATCATATATAATCTATCTTCTGGTAAAGGTTTTGCGAAAATATCTGCTAACTGATCATGTGTGTTTGTGAACTCTATTACTATATCGCTTTTCTGCACATGATCTCGAAGAAATTCAAGCCTAATGAAGACTAAAATCTCAAGCCTAGTATTTGGTGCATTTCCTAAGGACATGTGGATTTACAACCCAGAGACGTATTGCTCTGATACCAACTGTGACGCCCCCAAATTCCGCTTGGGATTGAACGGACATTTGAAGCGTCGAGACATGCAACACAAGGTTACCTGCCCCCGTTCATGACATATAAGATGCAATGTTCCTAACATGCATCTAGCATTATGCAATATTCGCAGCGGATAATTTTTTTCTTTAGCAATACTATGCACCAAACTAAAAATTATCCCAAATACTTGAAACATATTTCATACATAAAGGCATACTAAAAAGCCGTGATCACCACACTAGTCCAAAATGGTTGTGATCAAAAGAATACTTGAAATACAACTCCAAAAGTACAAGTATTAACCTGAGTTAAATACTATACCATCATCAACATCGCACCGTGGCCTAGTTGACCGTATTCAGTTGGTCAGATTCCAATTCTCCTTTGGGTCCTGTAACAAGATCTACCATTCGGGGGGAATGGTAGTTGGGACTACCACAGTGAGATTTGATTACAAATCTCAGTAAGTTAACATAAAACTCACACACAGGTTAAAGATGCATGCATGGCAGTAAAAGCATAAATGCATAAGTATAGTCGTACATAAGCATAGCATAACTTGACATATAGCATGACTTAACCAGAACCTAAACGTGAATTGAACTTGACTTAACATGGCATAAACTTAAGCTTAAAACATAACATGAACAAACAACATAACATGAACGTGAAACATAACATGGACTTGAAATATAGCATGAACGTAAACATGCATAACATAAATAAGAACTTGAAAATAACATAAACTTGAACATAACATGACATGAACATAACATATACGTGAGCATAACATAACATGGACTTGATCTAAAACTTGACTTATCATGTATTTGATCTGAAACTGGACTTAACATAAACTTGGAATATTATTCAATTGTCTTGATTAATAACGTGCATTAATACGTACTCCACAGTTGTTGTGGCCCCACGTATTCAAATAACATAAAACATAATACGTACTCCACAGTTGTTGTGGCCCCACGTATTCTACATGTCACAATTGCTGTGTCTCATGTAGTGTATGCTCCACAGTTGTTGTGGCCCCATACTTCATGCTCCACAGTTGTTGTGGCCCCATGAATACAATAACATAAAATATAATACGTACTCCACAGTTGTTGTGGCCCCACGTATTCTACATGTCACAATTGCTCGGAAACGGTGACAAACCGTGCGGCTTAGATGCGCTTTTCCGGCCAAACGGCCGGCCGGTTGGGGGAGATCTTCGGAGGGATGGTACACCGGAGGGAGGGGAAGTTTTCTGGGTGGGTGGTGGAGGTCACGCCGCCGGCAAGTGGCGGTTCTGGGCGGAGGAAATTTTCGGAAACAGGGGAAAATTCTGGGTTGGTGTCGCTACTTTGAGCGACTCGTGGCGGCTAACGGTGGCTCCAATGACTCTGAAAATTGGAGGGGTTGTAGTCTGCCGTGAGAGGAAGAGAATGGCGGGGGTGGTGTACGACACCTCCACCGGACGGCGGAGATACGGCTGGCCAAAGGTGGCTGCGCGGGAAGGCAAAGTGCAGGGGAGAGAGAGCTGGACGACGCACGGGCATGGGGAAGAAGAAAAGAAAAGAAAGAAAGAAGGAAAAGAAAAAGGAGAAAAAGAAAAGAAGGGAAAAAGAAATGAAGTCCAAACTTCACTTCCGGGATCCAGAAACTGATCCGCCGAAAACGATATAAAAACATAAAACGACTAAAATAAATTAAACACTACATCAAATAAATAAATAAACACCAAGAAGATATTTTAAACACATCGTTAAGCTAACATAAAATAAATAACTAGCAAAAACCAACTATTAAATTTTTTTAAAACCAAAAACGAGCTAAAAACAATTAAACAGCAATTTAAATTCCACAGCCAATAAAATCCAATTAAAATCCGATAATTTAAAATAAAAGTACTATAGTAATAATTAAATTAAATTATTCCTTCAGTGAAAATACACGTAAAAACGGGTCATCACAATTACAAATATATTTCTACTAATTAAAATGTGTTAAAGTTTAGTGGAAATAGTCGTTTTGCAATGTTAATACTGTTGTGAATGAATGCTTTGGACACTTGTGAATATTTTTGCATGCTTAAATTTTGTGGAAGTTGGTCAAAATGGTTGTTCATTTTAGCTTTATCGTTTAATCTCTTACATTTAACAAGAAGAAACAAACTATGCTCAATTAGGAGAGGATAAGAAATGATAAAAAGATCATTTTCCTTCTCTGCGTATGGAAAATGATAAACGATAAAAGGATTGTGTTTAGCAAGTTAATGAAATATATACAAAGCAATTGGTAAATATAGAGTTTTAAATAAAAATTGGAAAACGCTATTTGTACTTACATAACAATACGAGCTAATGTGTCAGTTGTTGATATTCTAAAAATTATAAAATTTGAAATTCAAAATTTAAATTTTAAAAAGAAAACTGATAAAATAGGTCTTGTATGTAAAATTGGAAGTATATATAACAATCCTCATAAAAATTTTGTACTTTGTTGCCAACTTCAATTGTTTATTAATAAGTATTAGTGCATGTTTGAGATTGAGAAGATTAATTTAGCTTTTAGCTTAAGGCTTATAGTTGAATAATTTAAGTAATAAGTACTATTATTAAAATATTATTTACTGTTTGGGTACCATATGTTTAAAACACTTATAAACATATTACTTTTGTTTGGAACCAATTTTAAAGAATATTTCTTGAGATATAAAAAGTCATTTGATTTTTTAAAAATCATAACCGTATCCTTGATAGAAATCAAATTTTATAATTAAAAAAAATAATTTAAAAGAATTTTCAATAATTAAAATGAAAAAAAAAATCCTTTCATAAGTGAAATAGCAATACAATTATGCATAAGATAAGAGTAAAAATGTAATTATATAAAAGTTATCTGGGTATTTTTGCCTATTCAATTTTTTTTAAAAAAGTGTAACAATGTTCTCTAATATCCAGAAAAGTAAATTTGAAGGAAAACATCAAATTTGATACTTTTCCTCAAACATATTTTTTCATTTTTTTGATATTAAAAAATACTTTAATATGAATAAATCAAACAACCTAATTTTATTATTAAAATACTTTTTAAACCTCTTAACACAACCCAAAGATGCCTTAATGTAAAAAGTAGATGTTTTGTCCATAAATAGTAACAACTTAAAGCATATGCCAATTAAAGCATATCTATTGGTAATGAAGAGCTTATACTGAGAAAAAATATGGTTGACCAGACACGAGCACAATTGACTTGACACAAATTCAAATGATGTAAATCTCAATGACTTACTTAGCTATGAGTAGTTTATGTATACTTAACGATTTTTCTTATAAAAATCATAGCAACATTGATTTTTCAGTTTCGTTTTAAAATTTAAAATTTATTTTTAAATTTTATAATTTTTAGCATATAAATAATTGATACCTAAAGAAATAATTTTTTTAAAATACAATTAACATTTTTTTTAATTATTTAAATCAAGTTAGGATTGATTTTTTTCGTAATCCTTACCCGAATGATCTAAAAAGAATCTGTATCATATAACACGGATTGTCATTCCTAATTTAAAATGATACTAAATTAGGGATGATGTTACTCGCCCCTCAAATGATCAAAATTTTGATCCATTTTTATTTCATTATTTATTTTTATTTTTCAAATTTTATTAAATAAAAAAACAGTTAAACCAGTCATTTTCTATTCACAAAACTAAAAAAATAGAAAATAAGAAAATTTCGGTTATATACGGGCTGAAAACCGTTTTCAAGTTAGAGAAATGATATTTGCAATCGTGATTGTGTAAGCATTACGCAGTCTTTTTAAAAAAAAGTGAATTAATACGGACTTGTATGAAAAAAAAATTAACTTTTTTAATCGTAGACCTCACTTTTTTTTTTTAAAATGATTATACGGTATTTACATACTCTACAATTATATGTAAAATTACTCTTTCAAGTTATCATAAAGGAGAAATGAAAGAATAGATTTTTTTAAAAAAGAAAACAAAATGGATCAAATCAGAATTTAGACCCCGCATAAGCGAAGCCAGCGATATGTTGTTTCGGCCATCTTTTTTTTTTTTCTTTCTGAGGAAGGATACGTGTACTCGTAGAATATATAAATGTTGTGTTGTCATTTAAAAAAATAAAATTTATTATTAAAATATTATTATTTTTTATATAAATTTTATATATTTTTTATTTTTTTAAATTTATTAGGTAACGTTTGCATGATCAGGATTGAGATTATTATTTTTTATATATTTTTAATTGCAATTCTGTGAATATTACACGTGTCAAACTAAAAAAGCTTGAAGAGGCCCTGTGATTTGTCTCTATACGTTTCTCTGTCCCTCGCCCTCGGGTAGTATTTCTATCTAATAATGATAACATACCACTGATAAATCAGCCGAACGAAATTGGGTTTTATACAAATGCTCTGAGGGCTTCTGTGGTAGGTGTTCGCCACCACTCTTAGCACGTAAGTTCCGAGGCTTCAGATTATCATCTTTTTTGATGCATACGAAAAGGGGTTTCTGTATGTTGATCATATTTTCTCTGCGTTATTGAATGTTTGATCATATTATTTCTTTATGGTATATATGGTATTTATTTTTTCGTTTTTTGCGTTTGCTGAAACTACTCTGTGCTTCTTCTTTTTCTGCTTATCTTGATTAGCATATCTTAACATAGTTGAAAAATTATGTAAAATTAGTACCTTTAATATTTTTATTCCTTTGTTGTAATCTTTTTTTTTTTTGGTTGGTGAAATTGTGGAATATGGGGGTTATGTAGCTGACCTTGGGATTGTATGTAGTAATTACTTAAAGGGTTTGATGGGAAGTTTTGGTTTTTGGATGGGTATGCTTGGGAAATGACCGGTGTTGGTTTCATCTACTGTTTTCCTGTGGTTGGTTGTATTTTTCATGAAGAAAGATATTCTATTGTGAGTTCTTCGTCTTCCTTTGGATGATTGCTAAGGCCAGTACGTTTGTTTCTAGAGTAATGACTTGATACTGATACTACTCTCGTATGATGATGGAAGTAACATCGCAAATTAATTCGTTAACTCTTTTCCATGTTCGAAAAAATGGCACCATGTCATACGATTTAATATTTTTGGGGCTTTGCTAATTTGAAGCAAGCTAAACGTTTTTGAGCTTGTGATCTTCAAGGAATTAATGAGGCATCCTGATCATACCGAGGACGTCATACCCCATCGCTTTACTTGTTTGAGTTGTTAAAGTGAGTGACTATTGCAAAAAAAAATTCTAGCATCTATTTTTTGGAGTCGCATTGTTGCTTTGAATGTGTAGTGATTATTGTTTGAAAAATTACTTAAAGGGTGATGGGAAGTTTTGGTTTTTGGATGGGTATGCTTGGGAAATGACCAGTGTTGGTTTCATCTACTGTTTTGCCGTGGTTGGTTGTATTTTTCATGAAGAAAGATATTCTATTTGTGAGTTCTTCTTTTGACTGATTGTGAAGGCTGGTAGTTTTGTTTCCAGAGTAATGACCTGATATTGATACTACTCTCGTATGATGATGGAATTAACATCACAAATTAATTCGTTAACTCTTTTCATGTATCTCTCCATGTTTGAGAACCCATGTCATACGATTTGATAATTTTGGGGCTTGGCTAATTTGAAGCAAGCTAAACGTTTTTGAGCTTGCGATCTTCAAGGAATTGATGAAGCATCCTGATCATACCAAGGACATCATACCCTGTCACTTGTTTGAGTTGTTAAGCCAGTGACTATTGCATAAAAAATTTAGCATCTATTTTTGGGAGTTGTGTTGTTGCTTTGAACATATAGGGATTATTGTTTTTATTTTGTGAGACAAACTATAATGTGGTAGTTTGGAGTTTATTTGAACTGAGTTAGGCTCAAACTTGGCTTGTCTACTGGATTTGCTGTGGTATCCATATATTAGTGACTTTTAGGGTCGAGAGATAGAGTTATATGTAATGTCTTTTATATCATATATGGCCTCTATGTGGTTTGTTGACATAATTAGAGGGAATGGTACCATCAATATAATTTATTAAAAGCATTGATGTTATCTTACATGCAATTCACTATTCATGCGTGTGCTGCTGCATTCTTTTGTATATGATATTAATTAGGGGACGGGGCCACAATGGACTTAACTGGAATTGTTGTTGTTACCTTGAATGGATAAAAATCTGTTAGACATCTCAGGGCTGCTATAGCTGTTTTTCTTTTCACTCATATAACTATCTAATTTAAGCAACAAACAAGCAAAAATGCGCTCCTCCCAAGTAGGAAAAATATGCAAGTGTGGTATTGAGGTTCATGGTTGATGGGCAGTAATCTGTTTCAACATCTCTTGGAGGAGAAACATAATTAAAACACTGTACTAGAGATGATAAGCTAGAGGATTTTTATTTTATATATTTATTTCCCTAGTCTTTGAAGGGATGGGGTTGAGGGGTGGCAGTGTGAAGGAGGCATGGGTTGTTGGTGGAATGCAACGGTAGATCTCTTCTCTCCCTGTCCTTCTCTCTGTCTCTGTCTGCCCTGCTTGCAATTCTGCAAAAGTGAAATAATTATTTACAAAACCTTGTGCCTGTTATTAAAATAAGGAAAAAAAAAGGATTTTAAAGAAAATGTGGCTTGCCTGTTTAAACTTGTCATTTTAGATACTGAATCACATTGGTTTTCTGTGTTTCATCATTGCATTGTGAACATTTGAACTGAAATGTGTGGTAACTTTGTATGGGTTATTGGTTTTTAGTGAACACTGAAATCCCTAGTTTATTCTGTTGCCTCTTATAGATGCTCCTTTGGGGTAAGAAATAAGATTGCATTGCGGTCGGGGATGTTTTGATCTGGATATTTTGATCTCATAAAAATATCATTTAATCTAGCTTCTGGAAATGGTCAGAACTTTCATATATATAACGAAATCATCCATGCAGAAAACTACATGAGTGCAGTGGCAATGGCGTTAGCTGTCTGTCATCATTGAATTTGTAAGGTATCGTCATTTTTTTTTTCTAAGTTAACATATTATATTAATGAGAATAGGCATAACCTAAGTACATTGGGGTATACAAGAGTTTACACAGTTAGGAGGAAGAAATAGAAACAAGAAAATCATGAAAATCTAGGGCATCGAAATCTACAGCTTTTGCCCAAAGGAATAAAGTTTTAGCAGAATAATCTAATCTCTTCCAATGAGCGCTCCTTATCTTCAAAAGTCCGATCATTATGTTCCTTCCATAGGCACCATAGAATACATATAGGAATCATCTTCCACACAACTTTGATGATTCTTCTAGCTGGCCTGAAGCTCGACTAAAGTAGCACGCATAACCCAAGCTAACTCCAATCTTCTGAAAACATCATCCTATAAAGACCTGGTGACCTCACAATACAGTAGAAGACAATCCACAATCACATCATTCTTTCTGCACACACTGCACAATCCACAACAATCACCCGGCGTTTCCATAAGTATCCATAGTCAAAATCTTGCCCAAAGAAGAAGTCCAAGTGAAAATACCACCTCGAGAGGCGCCTTATTTCTCCAAATACTTTTCCATGGAAAGTGATTGTGCTGCAGATCTATGAGGGTCTTATAAAAGGAACGAACAGAAAATTTACCTTTTCTAGTGGGTATCCACCACAACTTATCATTTCTCTGAGTTCTCGATCTCATGGCGTACAAGAGTCTGAAAAAATCAGCAAAGCTTGCAACTTTCTAATCATGGGCTGCCCTCATAAAGTTCCCATTCCATTAGATTGAGCCACCATACATCTCCATGAGGTTTGCCACAAATGCTTCCTCTTCACATGCAATCCTGAAAACTGTAGGGAATGTGTCCTTAAAGGCTCTATCTTCGCACCATAAATCATGCTAGAATTTTATTCTAGATCCATTGCCCATCACGATTCTAGTGTCATGCAAAAACACTCCAACCTATTCTAATGTGCCTCCAGACTCCCACTCCATAAACCCCTTGTACCTCCCTAGTCCCCCCCACCCCCCAAAATACCCCCTACTTGAAATCATTCACCAACTTCCATAAAGCTTCCCTCTCCATGTTATACCGCCACAACCATTTCCCAAGAAGAGCTTGATTGAATACCCTCAAATTTCTAATTGCCAACCCTCCAATAGAGATTCATCCTCCAACCCCACTTGACCGGGTGGAACTTGAATTCATCCTCCAACCCACTCCAAAGGAAATCATGATGGAGTTTCTCAATTTGGATCACCACACTCGTTGTAATTGGGAACATGTAAGAAATAAATTGGTGAATTGGACAGAGTGCTCTTGATTAGTGTGGTCCTACCTTCTTTTGACAAAATACAATCTCTTCCAACTTGCCAATCTGCTTTCAATCTTTTCTATTACTTCATCCATATAGATTTTGCCTTGAAACCAACATGGGAAATGAGGAGACCTTATATTTGAGAGTGTTGGCCAACATCTAGAAGTTGAGAATGTTTCCAACTGGAACCAACTTTGAGTTGGATAAGTTCCCTTTCAATTTGGACATAGCTTCAAAGCAAAGTAAGAGTGCTCTTAAAGAATGAATCTGATTTTGCTCTGCCTCACAAAATATCGAAGTATCATTTGCAAACAATAAATGAGAGTGTTAAGAGTACCCCGATTGGTGTCACCAACCGAAAACCCAACTATAAAACCACTTCCAACCATAGCAGACATCATTCTACTAAGCACTTCCATAACAATGACAAAGACGTGGGGACAAAGGATCCCCCTGCCTTAGACCATGAGAGCTGTTAAAGAAGCCAACTGGATTGTCATTCACCAATACTTAGAACCTTGTATAAGATACCCGGATATAATTTGCCCATAAAGTTTGCTATAATAATCAATAAATTCATGTGATTTATGCCTTTTGTGAGCAATATATCCTAGAATAAAAGATTATTTGGTTATTCACTTGATAGTGTGTATTGCTTTGGGGATTTGCTAGCTGAGGTCCTTCATGAACATTAGCAAGACATAGGAACTGCTGGCTAGTCGTAAACATTGAAATTCTGGTAGTGTTTTTGTTCACCATGATGTGGCTCTTTTCTATGCAAGCTGATTTTTTATGGTGTTAATACACTTTTGACCCCTGAACTACCAGGTGTTTCACTTGGCACTCAACATTGCTAGGGCTTGTTTGGCACTCATCTCATCTAAAAACTTCTCATAATTTCTTTCCCAAACATCACTCAAATACAAACACTTTTCAACTTCAAATCTTCAACTTTTTCATCTAATTATTACCTAAGCATTACAACTTTCCCTAACTTCCAAACAAAACACAAAAAAATAATACTTTTTCAAATTTTAAAACAAAAATAATATGAAAAAAATATATTCTAATAATGTTTTACCTTTATAATATTTTTATTCAACTTTTTCTTTCTCATTTCCCAACACCCAATAAAACATCTTAACTCAAACCATTTTACTACTATTCACAAACCATTTCATTATTATTCACAAAAGTTTTATTTCATCTCACTTCCCAAACGAGCCCAAAACCCATGTAGTATGCTCTCCAACTATTGAAAATTTTAAAAGAGCATATTCCGTTAAGATTTGATGTAATAATTTTTGCCACATTGATCGATTATTATGCAGGTATTTGATGATCTTCATGTCAATTGTGAGTTTGAAAGAAGTCTTAATGCTAGCTTCATGATTCTCATATTGAATTAACCGAGGGTAGTGGGTGTTAAGGACTCCGTCTCTATTAGGTTGGCAAGTGGGGTTTACAAGATTGTTTATGTGGTTCTAACTAGTAGGAATGTATGGTGATAGACAAGATTTTCTCGAAACCTTAGCATACTGTTGTTAGAGGAAGAAAAATATTGGACTCTGTTCTTGTAGAAAGTCTATATAGTAGGCTTAGCTTTGGAGAGGTGTTATACAATTAGACGTTGAAAATGTTGATCATGTCAATTGGGATTTCCTTTGATACTTACCGAGTAGATTTGGGTATGAAAAAATGATGATCTTGGATAGCCAATTGTATCCGAATGGTGTTTTTTTTTTCCCAGTGATTGGAACTCCATTCGATTTCTTTGGTAGCTCTTGTGTCATTGTATCTCTCAGTCCCTTTTGTCTTTTTCATTATGATGGAGGCACTTATCAAAATGAAAATGTTATCTGCTTTAGTTTATGGAGGTTTTCTATCAGGTTTTTCTGTGGGGGCTAGGAACTTTGGTGTTCTCAACATATCGTATCTTCTGTATGCAGATGAAATTGTATTGATTTGCTGGGTTAGTCTGAGTCAGATTGTGCTTTATTCTTGTGTTTTGAAGAACTTTCCAAGTTGAAGCTTAATTTGGCTAACTTTGGATTGGTTCCAATGGTCAAGTTATCAGTTTGAAAAGTTTGGTAGGTCTTCTAGGGTGCAACATGTCCTCTATATTGATGAGGTACCTTGGCCTTCTTTTGAGGGCCACTTCAAAATCAAGGCCATTTGGGATGGGTTATTGAGAAGATTGAGTGTTTGGCTGGCTGGTTGGAAGAGGATGTATTTGTACAAGGGAGTATGATTACTTGCATCAAGAGCACCCTTTCTAATCTATGTTCGTATTTCAAGTCTCTTTTTTCTCTCCCCTTTGGTGTAGAGGTCATATTTCACCTCGTAAATTTTGCAAACGTATGTTTTCTGATCGAGGAAGGTAGATAAGTTTGGAAACTGCTTTTGTTTGGTCATGCACTCTTGGGAAGTGGTTTTGGTGCTATTAGAATGAAAGAGTCCTTGTGTAGGGTATACTGTGTTCTAATTGTGGATGCATGTGGGTTGGCTGGTGTTCTAATGACGTACAAGGGCACCATGCTGTGGAAGAATATTAGAAAAGGTTGGGGGAAATTGTCTACCCATTCTAAATTTTAGGTGGGAGACGGATCCAAGATCAAATTTTGTTATGATTGGTGGTGTGAAGATAGGACTCTCTAGGAAACTTTTCCGGTTGTGTATAGTGTTGCTTGTGCGATTGATGCTTCTATGGCAGTATATTGGGAGATATCTAGTTATTTTCCCCAATGGAATATAAACTTTATGAGAGTGGTCCAAGACTGTGAAATAGATGCCTTCATTGCATTCTTTAATCAGTTATATTCCATTAATTTGAGATGAATTTGTGAAGATAAGTTTATTTATGCTTTCCAAGAAGGGTTGTTCATGGTTCGCTCTTTCTATAATGCTCTCATCCCTCATGATAATAATCATTTCCCTTGGAATAGCATTTGGAGGTGAAAGATCCCTTCAAAGCTTCTATTTTTGCATCTGCAGGAAATATTCTCAGCATAGATAAGCTAAGGAAAATACACTTTGTGGTGATTGATTGGTGTGCATGTGCAAGAGGAGTGGGGTGCCTGTTGACCACCTTTCACTCTATTGCAAGATGGCTAGTGCTTTATGGGATGAATTTTTCGGACCAGTTGTTTTGGCTTAGTTCATGCCCAAAAGAGTTGTGGACCTTTTTCACTCTTAGAAAGGGTTTAGGAAGAAGCCCAAAAATTGTAGTGGTTTGGAAGATGGTTCTTATTTGCCTAGTAGGGTGTGTATGGAGGGAACAGAATGATGAAAATTTTGAAAATTGGGTATGGACATTGGAGGAGCTCAAAATTTTACTTTTTAGTACTCTCTTTGTTTGGCCAGCATCTATAGACTCTAATGGGCTAAACCCTTCATGATTTTCTTTTTTCTCTTTCTAGATACATGACTCTCTTAAAGAACTCTTATATACACCTTGTGTACTTGGATGCGCCTTTTGTGTTTTTAATGAAGCTTTATTAGTTATCATAAAAAATAGTGACATGCTGACATCTTAGGTGTAGTTTGGATAATGAGATGAGATGAGATGGTTTTAGATAAAAGTTGAATAAAATATTGTTATAATATTATTTTTAAATATTATTATTGTTTTGGGATTTGAAAAAGTTGAATTGTTTATTATATTTTGTGTAGGAATTTGGAAAAGTTCTAATGATGAGATTAGATGAGACTGTTTATGTATCCAAACTAAGCCTTAATGGTCAGACTTCGATGGATTGGTGCTATTACCCAGTTCTTGATAGTTTGAGAGTGCAACATGTTGGTTTTAATAATTTGGGGTGCAAAGTGCAAAACACTTGGTAGTTCAGGGTGAGAAGTGTATCTAGCCATTTATATTGATCAAAAGTCGCATCCTTTTTCTTGCCAACAGGAAATTGAGTGGACCTACTATTCCCATTTTCAATTCTTCATTCTTTTTATTTATTCTTTTGGTGGTGTATTCCAGGTGCTCGTATGAAAATGATTGAAACACCCTACATACATTCACGCTTTGGTGGTCTCATTTTTTCTTCTTTCCTTTCTCCTTTTCCTTGTTTGCTATACTCTTTTTGCTAAATCTTTTATTTAGCTTGGATATCATTCGTCAGTAAACAAGATTGTTGTTCAGTGAACGGACCTTAGGTATTACTTTCTTTTTAGGTCGAACTATGTTTGATCTAATTTCCTACTGTATGACCTGCAGTAAGAAGTGAAGGAGCTTTTCATTACCATACAGTCGAAGAATTCCAAAACCTCTTCTAAGAAGGCTTATGCATGATCGCCATGGATGTAAAAGGTATAACCTGGGTTGGGAACATATACCAGAAGTTTGAAGCTATGTGCTTAGAGGTGGAAGAAGTAATGTACCAGGTATGGCTTTTTGGTTAATTTGGCCTTTTGCTGTCCTCAAAATTTTTAGTAGCAGTAGTTTTCTACTCCTTGCACGACTGCTCTATCTACTAGTACTGTTGCTACTACCTGACCTGTTATTTCTACTTTGACCGTATTTGCCTTGGTCTTCTTGTGAGACTCTTTTCGTATTAATTATCTTTTTCTCTCTCTAGATGTTATCTGTGGTCATCTGTATGAGTGCCCCCTAATCTTGGTATATATATTGTGACCATCTGAACTCTTGGGCTTGATAGCTTCATTGCTAGCTAAACATTAACTTATATTATAATAATTTTTGGGTGTGCTTAATTGCTTCTAATTTTAATTTTTATTACCTTTTGGGAAAAATTATGGTATTATTGTCTTCTTTATTTTGGTACAGGACACAGTCAAATATGTTGAGAATCAGGTCCAGAATGTCGGGGAAAGTGTTAAAAAGTTCTATTCCGATGTTGTGCAAGATTTGCTTCCCCCATCTTCAGTTGATCCTGTGAAAGCTCTTGCCTCTGACTTATCTGTAGACCGATATTCCGATGTTGGGATCCATAAAAATTCAAAAGAAGCTGTTAAAAAAGTTCCTGTGAGAGTTGATGTGGATCATCTAACTGAGAATTCAAAAGTAATTGTTGATATGGATAAGGATTTTGGCCGTGTACCATCTCTTCGAAGAAAGAAATTATCTCCATATTCTGTGGATTCTGTGAAAGGAAGTTGCCCCAAGTTATGTTCAGGACAATATAATAATGGAAGTATCTCCAATAACTCAAACATGGGTGTCAAAAATGGTCCAGGGCATGACAACTTTTCTGCAAATGAGATGTCGGAGGGAATCGTAAATGATCTGGGCAGAGCATCATCATGCCTTGAACTTCTGAATGAAAATCATGGAGCATCATGTGACAACACAGTTAAGATTTCAGCTCCAGCCTTGGCTGAAGTCAGAGGCTTTGACTCCATATCAGAAAGTAGCAATGCACTTGAAAATGCTAGTGATCATATGAGGGACCCCTCAATTGCTAGTGCATCACCTGACTTGAGTGTTTTAGCTAGCTTCGTTAGAAACGAAGGAAAAGAAATGAGACTTCCAGACTCTGATGGCCTGTCAGCAGAGCCAAATGGTAAGTATTTTCTGGGTCACTTTTTTGCTATGGTTTTCCTCCACCTTTGCTGGTTGCCATCTTTTCACTTCTGGTTTCGCAGCTGTAGACATTTGTACATTTAATGGGGCAAGTTCCCTTGTGGGTTTGTCACTGGACTCTGAAGTACGGCACAATGAATTTGCTGATATGGAGGTTGTCTCTCATCCAGGTATATCATTACATCTCATTTAAATCCTTCACATAAACCTCTTCCTCCTAATTTTTGAAAACAGGAGAAAGAGTTTGTACATATTGGTCTTTTTGATTTTGTTTTATAAGAAAGTGATGAATGTATTCATACCTATTGCATATTGCTCATTTTTACTTGTAAATCTTGCAGAAAGATCAGATGACTGGGGCTTGGATGGAATTGAGAGTACACTTTCGGAACCAGGAGTGGAAACCAGCCAACAATATGTTCAATTAAAGCTTGAGGAAAACTGTGTTCTTGTGGATGGAGATGAGCTTCATTTTGTACCGCACAAGGAAGGCAAACGCAGGCCATACAAGGTGCTCTCTCGCTCTCTCTGTGTGCGCGCATAGGTTGCATTTGTTTGTTCTAATTGCAGCTTTTATTTTAGAAAAAGATACGGGAAGCATTTTCTTCAAGAATGAGGTCAGCAAGGAAGGAGTATGAGCAGCTAGCAGTTTGGTATGGGTATGATGGAGAATCCAATCAGGCATCCTCAGATAGTTCGATAGCAACTCATTCTGTGGTGGACACAAAGGAAACTAAAACCCAAGAATTCTGTGAAACTGAGTGGGAGCTCCTTTAGATTCCAGTATGCAACTTTGTGTAAATATTAGTCAACTTCAAAGCTTATGCAGGCTCCCATTGCAGCAAAGATTATGAAGGTATGATTCTGCGGAAGATTGACAGTAGTTGCCAAAGTTCCACCTGTTACAGAAATTATCTGTGATAATTTATAAATAGTCTTATAATGGTCAAGCCCTTCATGATGAGGGTTAACAGCAGATCTTGATATACCTACTAATATAATGGACACACGTTTGAAGTCTATACTTGTGCTCAGCATTGTCAATAAATGCTGTATTGTTTCAAGTAGTGAACAAATCTCGATCCATTTCGTCTGTTGCTAATTCTGATTTGTTTAGAAGCTTCCAGGGACCATAAAATCCAAAATCCACAAAGCAGCATTAGCAACGGATGCAATGTTTATAGTTTCTTCTCGAGGGAAGCCTTTGAGTTGTGTCCTTGTGAGTTCATCCCCAAGTGAACACCCCATACAGATCTTGGTTAGGAAGACGATGGCAGCATATAAATAGCCTAGTATGGGACCATTGCCAAGTCCTCTAATAAATTTGGGATTTATCTTGGAGAACCAACTTTCCAACCTCTCCCCTGCAAGATGATATTATTTGCCATTAAAGGTCCTAACATCATCTATAGAATATTACTCTTAGCAACCCAAATTGTTATATTGTTCCATCATCATGCTCACTGACCGCCGATCTTTTAAGACCAGGAAGAAGTGCCGCCAAAAGATTAGGGTGTGGCCCTCACATGTGGCCATTTATTTCAGCCTCTACCAACTCCATGTGCTACATGTGCGGCACAGTTGAGTTTCTCATTTTCAGAAACTCAAAACAACGGTGAGGCCTACATGCCGCCGCCGCCGGGTGTCTCTATTGTGCGCGGGCATTGATCCCGGTCGTAAGACTTTAGTTACCCATACGTACTAGTGCTTTCCCTAGTTAATATTCTAGAGGACCGGAGGATGATGTGGAAACTTATCATTAATACGGGACAGTAGGTTGTAGTGATCATTTCTCGGTAGCGGCTTCAAACTTCATCCGACTATCAATTGGACTTCAAACTACTTTGTTTAGCGATTCTCTCCTTAGCATAGATCTCCTTAGCATAGATAAGGAACAAGAGGTTGGATCCAACTTAGCGGACTTTTGTCATTTTTTATGTTTTATGTTTATGCTACATCTATTGAAATTGAGTTTTTGTTACATCTATTGTAAAATAAACTAAGTATATTAACCAATGGCTGCTGGGCCTACGTACAGTACTAAAATGTATGGAAGTGGATAAGCTATATATTATTAATTAAACTGTAGAGGGTGGTTGAGGTTTGAAATGTGTAAGCAAGAATATTAAGACATAAAACTCCAAGAGTAGGAGCTTCTTCGAAGTCTCTATTTGGTTCTATGGAAATAAATGGGAAAGGGCACATGGCTGGCTGGCTGGCTGGCTATCATTGAGTTTGTCTGAAGATGAAAGAACATATATACTGTCCAATTAATCATGTGTCATCTTGCTTTATCAGTAAGGTATAGTCCTTCACTTATAAGCAACTTCTAATAAACATACAGTCAACTACTTCTTCTTTTCTCTCTTACTTTCTCCTCCTCTTTTAAGTAACTTCTAATAAACATATAGCCAACCCTCATTCATCCTGTCTAAAACAAAATTAGCATTGATTGATTCTAACTCCCAAACAATCATTCTAAATCTTGGTTTTGAAGTATTCGCATTGCCACTTTTTGCAAATTTCTCAACCTTGCTTGAAGTTCCCTTTTTAGATGAATCATGGTAATTTACTTGAGTCTCAACCTTGAGTCCCAAATAGTAATAGAAAACCAAAGTATCGGAGGAAGTTTGCTGAATGTCCTGTGAATTCACAAGGTTCTGTGACATAGAAACCTAGCTCTTCATTCCAAATAGGATTAAGGCAACTATTGATAACTTTGGTTTTTACCGTCTAATACAAAGAACACAAGTAAGATAGTTTGAAATTCTATCGAAGCAAAAAATTTACAGAGGCCAATAACAAGTACTTAACATATGTCTAGGTGCCTATGAGAAAGTTTTCAAGTGATTGCCGTTATTCATATTCTATAATTTTGTCAAACTTTAGTAGTATAAATATTTCACCTATGTTTTCTGGTTCTTTTCCTTTAAACCATTATCACAAAACTTGTTAATTCTCTCAATTCAGTAATTTCATCCTTTTGCAAATTAATTAAGAAACTAAAACTGCACTTTTTACTGTTTATTCATTTTACAATACGTAACAACAATGTGTATTTATCATTGGTATAAAAATTCTATTATCAGGTCGGTGTGTAGAACAAGATACTAAAGTACTTATATCGATCGCATACTTTGATTTGAAAATTAAAGTTTTAAAATTTAAATTTTACATTTAAATTTTAATATTTAAGTTATACAGATGGTATGTTATATACAGTCTTAATAATAGAATAACTCAATTATTTATAATCATCTATCTTCTTCGATTTCCTATCTCTTCTCCTCAACCATTCCCCTATCATAGTATAGTTAGGAGTTAATTTTTCTTTTTTCTCAAATTTTTGTTCTCTTTCGTACTCCATCTACTACCATTTTCTTTCTACATAGTTCCTTAAGAGCACTAGCATTGGTTTCTTTATATGCATCTTCAAAATCATAACTTTTGAAGATTGATTTTGCATATAAAGAGAAACTCTCACATTGGATTATGCATTTTTTAATTAAATAATAATAAAATATTATTATTTTTTTATTTTTTTCTTAAAATTATTATTTTTATATATTTTACAATTAACACAATGTGCTAAAAAATACAAATTCCATATACCTAAATATTATCAATTTAATATATCAAAATAACCACTTTTATCAATAAATATTAATATATACTAAAAAAACTCTTTGTATCATCAATTTAATATAAATTTAATATATCAAAATCATCTTAATATAAATTTCAAAAAATTGATTTTAATGGGTAGGAGAGAGAAAAAATAGTAAAATAATGTTTGAAGAGTGAATTGTGATTCTTCAAACTTGAATAAACACTATTTATAGTTATTCAAAATTTTGAAGATGCATAATCCAATGTAGACCAATTTAGAGGAATTTTATGCAAATATAAAGATGAATATAAAGATGCATAGACCATTGCTAGTGCTCTAAGGATTAACGCAAAGTGTATTTATTTTTTAAAATAATAATACGTATAGTAGTAAAATGCGTAAGCATCACATATTTTTTTAAAAAAAGTAAAATATATTATTAAAAATTGAATTTTTTATCATATAAATTTTATATTTACTTATTTTTTTAAAAAAAAATTATATAATATTTATGGATTTCACGAGTGTAAATATTAACGTGTCCTTGGGGCTCACAATAAACCACCTCCGGTCCATGAATATATCCAGTACTTGCAGGGATGTAACACGGGTGATATGACATGCCTTTGTCTTTTTGAGAAAAAGGTACTGTTAGCTAGCTCCAGCTTCAACAAATTCATTAATTAATTGTTAAATGCATTTTGTCTTGTATATTGTTTTTTGAATGAAACTTCATTTGCACGCAGGAAATATTGGGTCAGCCTTTCTGGCACAATAGGTACAAGTACTGGGCCCTCATCTCCTAGCTAGGGAAAGTAACATTTTATTTTTCTAATAAAACATATACTTGGTTGATTAAATTATAGAGAAGTCAAACTTAATTTGGACAAGTTTCTCATACACTTATGCCATCTTTGATTCTTTATGGTAAATAATAAAATGTTTAATTTTCTAATGGGTAGTTAAAAAAAGAAAAAAAGAAAAGGAAATTACAATTCAAAAGGCATGTTGACTTGGATAATTTTGCCGTTGAAAATGGGTGATTCACCGTCTTAACAAGATTTTCTAGAACACCATTACATGCAGCTGTCCTGCAATATCATCTAGGCATTTAGTTTATAGAATAGCTTATAATATATAGTTCGATATAAATGAAAATCTGGGGGTCTGTTATCAAGAGAGAGGCCAAACATGCATACAAAGGGAGGATGTACCTCTCTCTCTCTCTCTCTCTCTCTCTCTCTCTCTCTCTCTCCCTCCTATTGTCTTGAAAAACAAATCATATAAAACAAATCATATATTAATGATGTCAATGATCACCAGTTTGTAATGGCAGGTCCTATACTGTACCTAACGCATAGAAACTTGACAAAGGCATGCAGTATGCACCTCTCTCTCTCTTTTAGTTTTTAAACAAAAAGCAAAGCATGTTATAATGTCAAAGGTATAGATGATCAGTTGATTGGATTAAAAGAAAAGAAACAAACAGTTAAGAAATCGATCAAATTAAATAAATGGCTTTAATTTCAGGTTTTCTTATAAGCGATTGTTGCAATGATTCAAAATGTTATGGATTAATACTCTGTTTTAAGTCATGTTGCACTAAGATCCCATGGCAAAAACTGGCCCATTGATGCATTTTAACATTGGGAAATTCACGAGATCAGAACTTCACCTTCTTTTTTAAAGACATGGGAGCGACGTATACCCTAATATATAGTTGGTGGGGATTGAACTCCCAACCTTGGACTGTATGTATTATCCTTAAGGATTAGAGATGGTGCCATCCGACAGCCATTAATGACTGAAGAGCTAGTGTTCATGAGTTGAAAAATTTGAAAATAGGAGGCCTAGAAAAAGGCATGCACGTGGGAGGTGTGTGTGACATAATTAGGAGAGCGCAAGTACATGAATGCAGGTGCATGCACAGTACGTAGATCAGGACCAAAAACAAAACAAAGAAGAAAAACTAAACAAAATGAGACCATGCATGCATACCGTGGGGAAGGATGGAGAGGGAGAGGGAGAGGGAGAGAGTGTTCAGGACGTTCCACGAAGAAATTACTTGGAAAGTACACATCTGGCGGCATCTCATTGGATTGGTTCTAGATAGGAGCTAGGGTGATGAAAAGGGCACATTCTTTCGACTGGTTTCTTTTGTCAGAAATCCTAAACCCACAGAATGTGGATCTAGAATTAGTGTCCGAATCTCATTTTAAAAAAAAAAAAAAAAATTTAGTAATTAAGAAAATATTTTTTTAAGTGAAGTTATGAATTTTTTTATTTTTTAAAAAATTTTAAAAGTAAAAAAAAAAAAAAAAAAAAAAAAAAAAAAAAAAAAACCTGTTTTGCCTTTCTCTCGGTGGGTTCCCAGGCTGGGACGTAACATTACTCTTCTTTGTTCTCTTTATTTTATAATAAATTAAGCAGCCATGTTTGAATATAAAAACTGGTCTGTCTGTCCTTGAAAAGAGAATAATTAATTTGCAAGCCTTGTGATTCTGTGCATGTCTTGTCATCCAAATTAGTTAGAATTACTACCCTAATCATCATAACAAATTTATAATACGCGTTAACGTACAAGCTGGGAAAATGAAAGGACATTCACTGAATAAATGCCAGATTAAGACTTTTCAAATCAGTATCATCCTGTTTCAGAAGAGTTCCGAATTCGGGACTCAAAAACTGTCCCAAATATTCCGTTAACTAACGATGCAAGGACGCCGAAATAACCCATAGACTACAGCTAATTTCTCCCCGGCCTCCACCTCCTTTGCTTGGGGCAAGTCCATCGCTACTTTAGCCCGCCCTGATCCCCTTACAAAGAATCTCAAGATGAGAGGGTGACCACCACCCTAACAGTGGCCACGCCCTTTTCATTGGGGTCGAAGGTCTATCTCTCCCCTAATATTTTCTGCAAGAAAGTAATTAAATATCACTTCTTCGAGTCCTGACCAACGCTGCGAGGATTTGCCCAGCTTGCAATGTTAAATTGGAAGGGAATTGTCACCCTTTTTTTTTTCTATAAATGTTAATTTCTTTATTAATTAATGTTGAATTTTATTAGTTTTCAATTTTGTTCTTGAACTTTTTATTTTATTACTTTTCTAGTTTTCTTAAATATTTATTTTACTACTCCTCTTATGATGGGTAAGACCTGTTATATGGTAAGTCCTCAATTGATGTATCAAAAGGAGGTAAAACTTAAAATTAGGAAAATACTTTAGCCATGACAAAAATTAACCTACAAATTGATGTAATTTGATGTTGTAAGTTAAATTGTAAAGTTATTTTTATTACAAAGTATATTTAACGGATTTCATAAAACCATATTAGTTTATAAGTTTGGTTTATATAATTTCTTTGTATTTATATCAATTCTCTTAAAAGAAATGGGTTTGATTATGTGAGATCATGGGTGGTGCCTTAAAGTGAGACAACTCGATCATGATTCCTTAAAATGTTTTAACCTACAATACTTTTTACAATTTAGAGAGATATACATAGTATGTAGACTCCACTATACTAAATGTTACCCTTTAAGTCAACATGCAGTCTTAAATGTAATCGTACCTACATGTTATGTTTATCTCTTTTTGAATTAATTATATACATAAGGTGTTTGAAATAAAAGTTATTAGAATCTCATATGAGAGAACCGGCACAACCCGACAATATTATACCTTGATTTCTACAAATTTCAAATCATATAATATGCATGTAACTTGTAGGCAGAGCAAATATGATATTTTTCCACTTATCTCCGTTTTCTTTGGAAAGGGCTCTTGAAAGTTGAATCGCACACCAGAAAATAGCTATATAAAGCATATTGAATTCCATTTTTCCTGGTGGGGTGTTGTCTCCCATCATTGCCCTTGAGAATCAAAATCATCATAATTCCAAAATTTTCAAATCAAGTAGTACTATTGGACAACCCCACAGGCCCCGGTTTAAAAAATCCATCTGAATATTTCACAATTCCCATTATAAATTATTTAAAAAAAAAATAGAAAAGCCTCCCCATCACCCTTCCCTTCATTACGCATTATAAAAGGACTTGGTTTATACAACTTTTTCTTCACTCCTCGTCCTTTTCTTGACTTCTTCTGGATCGCAACCCGAGGAAAATGGGATTCCTGCCATTGTTTCAAGCCTTGTTTCTCTTCATGTCTCTGTTTTCTCACCAATCAGAAGCTGGAGATCTTATTTCCCTCAGCAATGCAACCAATTCCAGTACTCCTGCCAGAAAACTTGCAGGTTATAACTGCAACTTGTTTCGAGGAAAATGGGTATACGATTCTTCATACCCTCTCTACTCCTCCTCTTCCTGTCCCTTCATAGATCCACAATTCAACTGCCAGAAGTACGGCCGCCCTGACAACTCCTACCTCAAATACAGATGGCAGCCTTTCTCCTGCGCTTTACCCAGGTACCATTTTGTGCTGTACTTTTGACATTCATGCTTGTATTTATTATGCAAGTGGATTAATGTGCAGAGGTGATTGAGTGTTGAATTGGCTCAGGTTTAATGGGTTACGTTTCTTGGAGAAGTGGAGGGGGAAGAAGATTATGTTCGTGGGAGACTCCCTGAGTTTGAATCAGTTTCAGTCTTTAACGTGCATGATTCACGCATGGGTGCCCAGGTCTAAGACAACCTTCATAAAGAGAGAGGGGCTGGCTTCAGTGACATTCGAGGTGAAGTAATTTCTGGTTTTTTGCTTTTAGTTTGTGGTTCGATTTTTCCATGCTGAATAATTAGCAGCAGTCATGCATTCATCATGGTGACTCATCCTGTGCATGCACGTCTTCCCCTTTTTCTCTTTACCTTTCTCTTTTGACAAAAGGTAAAGTTCTTCCTTTTGAATTTATGTTCATATATATTTTATAATTCCACCGATTTTTCTACTTATAATGAAGAAGAAATGAACTGTTTTGCTTTGTTCCGATAGGAGACCTTATGGTACCATGCACAGCACTACTCTTTTGTTTTTAGGGTCAAAACCTGTCTTTAAACTGCTTTAAATAATTAAATTTACTCTATATCTATTTCTCTAACCGAATAAAAAATAAATAATGCTGCTTATTATTTTTTTAATCATTTTTTAATAATTTATAATCATTTAATTTTATAATATAGTATTAAATGATTATAAATTATTTATTATATTTTATTTATAAAGTTATCATTTAATGTCGGGACGATGAGAGCACGATGATTAGATTTTTTGACAAAAGAATATTTGAGGATTATTTCATATATGGCTTGTTCACGAGTTTCCCCTTGCTCACGACGTTGAAAGGGCAGCAGCGTGGGCTAGGACTTAGGAGGCCATGCTTAAGTTCAAACTTTGTAGATGTATGTGTGTGTGTGTGTGGAGTGAATGCATTAAAAGTAGAGCGTGATTGGTGGTAGGGCTTTCCAGTTTCCCTCCACTACCATGTGGACCGGGGAGTCTGCATGCATGTCAGGTTGTTTGTATGTGCATGGTAATTAATGATTGTCATGTTAATACAGACGAAGTTGCTCTGCTGCTAGGGGGCCGGTAATGAATCGGTTTTGAATAAAATTTAGGATGGAATTCGATTTGTACTATTTTATATTTTTAAAAATCGATACCCTCTTAAAATGCGTAAAGAATACTTAAAAAAGGGATCACTAGACATTAAACTTTTGTAATTATATATATAAGTCAGCTAAGCGGGTAGTCAATTACGACAAGGGACTTTGGTCCGCCGGCCCTATGCTATATAATTAATTTTGAAGTATTCTTCAGGCAAACTCGATCTAGCTAGGTTATGATTGATCGTGAGACCTGTTTAATGAATTAAAAGTTGATTTCCGCTAACTGATTTAAAAATTTCCAAGCAACAGCAAATAATACGGGTGTAAAAAAAATGATAAATAAATAAATTAGATCAGACTGAATCGATGGATTTAGTTCCGTATCGATTTTAGTTTTTTTAAAATTGATTAAAATCGGTTTGGTTCTAATTTTTTATTTTTCAAAAATTGGATCGAACCAATTCTTATATATATATATATATTAATTTTTTTATATTTTTTATATATAATATATAATTATATATAAAGTAGTTTTGTATTATATGATAAATTACTAATTAATATAATATTAAATTTTTAAATCTTATGTCACTATAATTTATTGTATTAATAATTATATTAATACTATATCAGTCTATATTATAATATATTATTATATATCACTATATTATATATTATATCACTAAATATGATTAACTGTATTACTTTTTTATAATATAAAATAAATCTAAAATAAATCTTGGACTTTCTAAAAAATTGTATAAATCTAAAAACATAAAGGAATTTTATTAAAAACAGACGTGATTGTATCAATGGTGGGGTTCTGTCTATTGTAGTTCTTAATGAGCTTTGTTCGTATATAGGACAGCTAGCTGATAGCCTGATGTTACTTAGACGTCCCTATAAATAATATAAATATTAGTCATTAGTCAGTCATGAATAATGTAACTTAAGTTTCTTTATTAATTAAAATGTCGTGGCTGTGGGGTAACAAAAAAGGACCACTTGTTCCCCGTGGCTACATTGATAAGCTGATCGAGTTCTATGCTTATACGGCATCTCTTTCTCCTCAAAGCTGCAACGTGGGAAGTCGGACCACCAGATATATATACTCTAATGATAGTTGGAACTAACTGTTACAATATAATGCACACCAGCAAAAGCCAATCCTAGATAGCAATAATTCATGATCTGACCTTTTCTTATAAAATTGACTATTTTTTAGACATTGACATTACAATAAGATTGTGAGTGTAGTTTGTTTTCTTATTTGGCATTTTTTTTTTTAATAAATTGGAGAGATTATGCTTTATATATGGAATTATTTTGAATGCTGTCGTAATATACTCTCCGGGGGACACTGGACAGGGCTATGGAGTTAAGATACTGCTGTACCGCACGCCATACCTGGTTGATCTTGTTAAAGAGAAGGGCGTTGGGCGAGTTTTGAAAATTGATTCCATAAAGAGTGGCAACGCATGGAGAGGCATGGACGTGCTGATCTTTAACTCGTGGCATTGGTGGACCCACACTGGGAGAACACAACCGTAAGATCATTAATTATCACATTTGGTCAATGGGTTGAGATGTTTCCGTAGTCTGAGATGTTTACTGCTGATGTTGTAGGTGGGATTATATGCAAGAGGGGAATAAATTGTACAAAGATATGAACCGGATGATTGCGTATTATAAAGGCCTCACAACCTGGGCTCGATGGGTCAACCTTAACGTTGAGGCTTCCAAAACCAAGGTCTTCTTCCTCGGGGTTTCTCCTACCCATTACGAGTATGCAAAAACCAACTCATCACATCATCATGAGTACCTTATAATTAATTACTTTGTACGTATGTACGTGTATGTTCTGATCATTAACTGTGGTGGTTGCATGATTAATGTTGGATAGGGGCAAGGATTGGAATGAACCTTCAAAATCGTGCTCCGGTGAGAAACAGCCATTCTTTGGTCTAAGGTATCCGGCAGGCACACCCATGGCTTGGGTGGTTATAAACAAAGTGTTGGGCAGAATCAAGAAGCCAGTCTCCTTTTTAGATGTCACTATGCTCTCACAATATCGAAAAGATGGGCATCCTTCAGCTTATAGTGGTGAACATCGTGGCACCGCCGACTGCAGCCATTGGTGTCTCCCAGGGCTGCCAGATACTTGGAATGAACTCTTATATGCGAGACTCTTTAGTAATTAGTCTAATTATAAAGACACAGCTTGGCAACCCAATTGTTCTAAATTCTAGCTAGGAGCTCAATTTCCATTTTTCTTGTGGAAGTGGGCATGCGCATGCAATAAGAGGGGAAGTTCATGGATCAGTACTTGTAAAGTAATTTTTAGATTATTTTGGAATAAAGTTGCCTTGAATTGCAGGTGATATATATACCTTGGAATTTAAATTGAAAAGCTCTGTATTTTAGCTTTGCTAGTTGAAAGAACTTGTGCGATCGATGCTTGGAAATAGCTGAATTGAAATGAAAAGTGGCCTATCGAAAAGTAAAAAAAGGCTTTTTATAATTCTAAGGGGTGTGATTACACCAAATAGTGTACCCATTGGATTGCACCTATCAATGGGGATGGTTTCCATGAGAGTGTTGGTTGAGGAAGTGTCACTTGCTAATGGTTGTCTCTTACCAACCAATGCCTTGTGGTCTATAAATAGAGACTATTTGTGCATAATTTGTATACTCGAAAACTCTTGTGTCTATCTTCAACTTGTGGGACAAATACCCTTACGGGAGTGTCACCATTTTTCCAAAATCTTGTCTATTTTTGTTCCATAAATTCTAACAGTGGTATTAGAGCCAGCTTATCATGACAAAGGGATCATTGTTTTCTTGCATAGAGAAGACCATCAATAGGCAAGTACTTAGTTTGGCAACCATACTCACTACAACATATACTAGTTTTTCCCAGGAACGGTTTTTGTTGGAAAATGTATGGATTCCGTGAGAAAATGTTTTTACTCACGAAATGTTTTCATGGATGGTTTGTGACTTAAGATTGGTGACTTTAGGTATATTTTCCCATGAGAAGTCTAATTCGTGGGTAAAAGTCACTTTTTTCCATGAAAGTATTTGCGGCTAAAGGAGGAAAAGGTCATTGCAAATACTCCAAGAGATATCAATATGGGGAGGAATACCACATGTTCCCACATAATGCAATGGTTAGTAATACCAAAAGTGATGGAAAACCCCCTGGAAATAAGTTATTTCCCACGAAGCTCGTTGCTGAGAAATAATAAAACTGATGGAATCACTTCTTGGAAATAAATGTATATCACCAGCTTTTGCCAAGAGCATAGCCTGTGTGTAGAAATTATTATCCACGAAGCACTTTGCTGAGAAATACTGATGTATAAGGCATTTTCTGCAAAGAAATATCATGCAGTATTGATATATTATTATTATCATAAAAACAATTCATCAATAAAGCTCTTTTTCCACCAAAAGCTAATTGTGGATAGAAAAGTTCTACAACAGCATCTTTTCCCACTAGCTGCCTTCATCGTTAAATTCCTTGTATAATAAGTTAAATTTAATATACTAATAATAAGCAGAAGAATGTCTACATCAATGCAATTTTTTCACATGTTGCTCCATTCTATTCTTGTCATGTCCCGAAAGCAATAGGAAGTAAAATATCCATCGAGGAACAATTCATTCACAACATATCATTAATTAGGGGAATTCCATTGTGTTAACCAGTCAATACAAGTTTTGCAAATACATCAATGTGGTCAAAGTGGGAAGTACAGAAGACATTGGCAACATGCATACTACTGTAAAGTAGTAGATTTAAATCATAACATATACAAATGCCTAACTACATGGTTTACATATTTTTCAGGCTCTAGACACAACTCCCTCAACATTCCATGCCTAGCTGATGCTGAAGCTCCCACTAAATGTCCAGAAAATCTGGGTGCAAAGCCTCTTCCAGCTCCACAAACCTGAAAAAATAGTGTTACAAACTGTATTAGTCATTACACATTGTTTCTTACCTACTAAGACCAACTCTACAGTAAGGGAGATAAAGTTTTAGGCCTCCAACGGTGAATTTGCAACATTATCATACAAAAACAGCACCCCAATAACAATTAGCATTGCTGGGCCACAGAATAAGTTTTGGAGTTTGCAAAACTTCAACAATGCCATGCGGTTCCCAAATACTAAGTTTTTAGCCTACTAACATGATTAACACCAAACCATGATATCAATGCCATGTACTCTATAATCATTTGGCACATAAAACATACAAGTCTCCACAAATTCACCATTCACATATAAACTAGATGTTGCTTTTATATGGCTAAAACCTTTATGACACACTACATACTTTTTGCTTTTATGCATCTCCCCTACCACAATTCTTAGTTTTCACCATCAGTTTTTCCCAGGAAACATACTTGAACCACTACTTCTTTGATCAACCTATTTTGTAGCTTAACCAAACTAGCCCACTAATATGCATCATTTTCATATTTCAACACATTTACTAGGATACCTCAGAGTGCATTTCTTGAATAAGTATCATCAAATATTTGAAATAGTTCATAACTTACTCCTAACTGTTGACTTGGTGAAAACTGTTGTGGGCTGGTTGTGAGAAAATCTGCACCAATTGCTTCGCATAACTGCCTTTCCCACGAAACTGGTACTGGAACTTGATCAGATATGGTGTGAAAATACATAAACTTCTGACAATTATGTGTGGACCCTGCAAAGAAACAAAGTGGGTATTTTAAATTTTCATTCTCTAATATATTTATTGTAAGTCTACAAATTATATATCCAATGAAATAGGAGAGGGTTATCACCCCTTCATAAGTTTCCCAAGCTTTTTGAAAATCACTTTACTACAATATACAACCTTGATCAATTCCAATGTAAATTCCTCAAGTGGTGAACTTCCCCAAAATATTAATGGATGATACTTCTAAAGACCAAACTACAAGTGGGTTCCCAAAAACTAGCGACAAAATACCATAATTATCACTTCCCACACTTCCACCTAGATCCATCATATCCACAAAAATTTTGGTCTCAAAAAAGGTAGGGCTTTTCTCTTAACATAGATGCCTAAGCATCTCCCGGAGTCTCTCTTTGAGACTCATGATTTGACTCTAATTCAGACATCCGGAGGTTCATTCCTTTCTCACACTCAGAAAAATTTCTCTTCATAGCTTCCATGTCACTCATTATTCGGTCTAGTTTAGACTTGTACATTTCTGCACAAGTCTTGTTTCTGTCATTCTCCTCAGCCAAACGCACATATGCTTTGTTCTTCTGCATTGAAGGAGAGGGGTCAGGAATGACTGAGTGCCCCAGCCTTTTTGCATAACCAGATTTGTATCCTAAAACATCCTTGAAAATACTCTCAGCCGCTTCTTCAATTTCCTCGTCATCGTCTTTCTCGTTCAACCTCTCCACCAATAGATTCTGAAATCAAGGAAATAAAAGCTGATGTTATATACTTTACTTAGTATATATCGATTAAAATGGTAATGAGAAACATTCTCACATAATTGTATTCAGTATCAGCATTGATAAATTTCCCCTTTTGCCTTGATCAGTGTGTTTCTTTATAGAAGGAGACCAAATTCGGTGTTGTATCGCGCTGGCATTCAAAAACAACATGTATACATCAAATTACTTGACTCATTTCAGAAATGTATATATTGAAAGTTGTATTTGCTCATAATCCTTACCCTCTCTTCCAAAATCCTGACAAAGGATTTCCTGCCACCAGTATCTTTAACCTTAAGTTTTTTTCGATTACTAGTGTTTCTTTGAGATTGCTCCTAAATTTAAGAGGAAAACATTAATTCTCATACATGTATTAACTGGTCAGAAATTAATAGCACAACCAAATACATGTATATAGCTTATCTAACACCTAACCACAAATGATAAGAACATTTACTGGTTTTTGTTCAGAACAAATTGATTTTTACCTTGAATCTGCCACTGGCCCACCTTTGACATAGCCATTCCCAAACTGGTTTGTCCACCATAGACGATCCACCAGATAGGGCCTCCTCATGTGATCCATATTTTAGGTACACTTTATGCAGTTCGTAGTGGTAAGCATTATACTTATCGGCTAGATTTGTTATCACCATCTCACGATGGTTGTCCTTTGTCCAATCAAGCACAAAGTCAGCCTGCAAATTAAGAAAAAAATACCATATTACATACCTTCATTAATGGAACATATAGATAAATTCAAATATAATTGGGTATAAGGTGTATATAATAAGAGACTACCCTAACACATCAATCAGCTCTTGTTTCTCCTCCTCAGTTACAAACTCCAGCTATCATGTCCTTAGTTCGGCATAAACTTTAAGACCCATGTCACTCGACTGGTAAAGATGGTAGCATTCTCGCATGATGGACCTCTATGCCTATCCTTGATAAGTAAAGAATATTTACCCAGCTTCCTTAGGCATTCGAAATTGTGTACCCCTAGCAGGCCCTCGACCCCTTTTCTTTAATGGTGAGCTATGACAAAAATGTTAGTCAGTAATAGCTTTAATTAATGTCATGCTCATACAAAGTATTAATCTGAACTACACTATATATCATGTTGCCACAAAGAAAACTAAGGACTTTATTTTACAAACCTATGGTAGTATTCCCCTCTCCAGCATTCATTACATTTATGGACCCTTGTACAACCAGCATCTCCTACTACTTCAGTTGATTCATTTGATAGTGGGGCGTCCTCGTCAGCAAATTTCTTCTCTGAGGACAACTCTTGTGCATTTGAGGAGCTACGTGCATATGGTGGTGCTTCTGTTGTGTCCCCCTCGTCCCCTCCTTCCCCCCTTTACAGTTTGCCACATCGTTGTCTTAATCTAGAATTCAAACTACAAACTGTCATGCACACAGAATATATATATATTGTAACATGCACTTGACATCATATAATTTGGCCCTTTGGAGTATTAATTTGTATATCTGAAAATAGCTTCTATATTTTTCTATAACTAAGATAGAATTTATTAGCGTCATTAACATACATAAGTGGAAACTCAATGTTTTATGCATTAACTGCCTCATGTACCCCAAAGGAGCATGAGACTCACCTGGATTGGATATTGCTAAATCATATTTGACTTAACTCGCTGAACCAATCAGAATATGCCCTTCAGAAATTTTCAACATATTACATAAACCAGTTATGTAGAATCAGCTATATACCTTGGTCATGTTGGAAAAGAACTTTAAACAGCCAAAAAAGTTTGTTCTCTAGTGACAAAATCTCATTTTAGCATATATCAATTAATTATCACATGTATAGTATAAACAAACTATTACTATAGTCATCCACCTCTACTTAAGTCTTTACATAATCACTCGATACTAACTGGCCTAACCCTCGTTGGCTAAATAATTTATATTCCATTGGTTAAGCAACCTTACCATGAACATTAGCAACCATTTGCTACTTAATCTAAGAGGTATAAAATAACTCCCAATCTTAAATAGAATCTAGGAAGCAAAGAAAAAATGCTAGCTTGAGATGAAGAACAAATGCTGAATGAGTGTTGTATATAGACATGTAGAGGCCCCGAGTTTATGATAGATAGACGTGTAAAGGCCTAGACTTGAATAATCTTTAGATGATAGATAGAAAAAGTGCTGCCACTTCTGATGTCTACCAGTTGGTTTCCCTAAAAACTAATCAAACCTACCAACTCGTGAGGATAAAGTGGGCAAGTTTGTATTGTTTGTAAACTAACTCCCAGTCCTAGCTCAAAAAACACAACCATTTCACAGACTACAAATGATAACAGTAAAGGCTTATCTTTATAATATAAAACCATTCTAAATGCAAGCAAAACATTATTTTGGCTGATCTATCTCAGCTCCAAAAGCATTAGAAAATATTTACCTGGAAATCTCTGGGTTGTGTGGGATTTGTCAATCTTTGGCACAAAACCAGTAAAAAAATCAAACCCCTATGATTTATTAGTGCGGAAGGGGAGAAAGCTTGGAGCTAACAACCCTTACTTCTTGTGAAAGAAGCTGTTGAATAAAAGAAGCAGGGAAGATAGGGAAGAAGGCTCTGAAACTCGAGAGGGAGAATAGAACATGCAAACCCAAACTTACATATTTACCCAGTTGGGCAACAAAGGAATGAAGTAGCTAGACTCAAGCACGGCAGCAACTCCTTTCGTTGAAATGTATTAACCAAGGCAGAATGCAACTTAACCATGATAACTTCTGATAACAGGTGTCTTGTTGGAGTGTTTCTAACCATTTGTCAATCACTTGGGAAGTGTGCTGGTGCCATTTCAGATTTTTGGTGAATTATCCCGCCCCAATCTTTGGCAACTCCCGCTTCTTTCCCTTGTGAAAATTATAACATAATTTGCTCTTTTCCTTTGTGAAGGAAATATCACAACTAACACATTTCTCCATACTCTGCAACATTCACATAGATTATTTCACTTTATAAAGCTGATATCATCAGCACATTTCACATAACCCCAACATTCATAATTAAAATAATTTGAAATACTAATTTTTTTCTTACAACCTTACTGCCGAAGTTTTCATTGCCAAATGATGTACACACTTATTTCCACGTGTTGAAAATTCTAATTTAGTCCTGCCTTGCTGAATTTGTAAAATTGCAGTCCACATTCAAGAATTGAGATTGTACGTTAAACAATTAACTTTTCCATTAATTAAGCTGCCAAATTAAATACACTTTGTGTCTATAAATAAACCCCATCAACTTAGAACCTTGCACCATCTTGGCTAAGCCTTATTTTCAATATGAATAAACTGATGACATAAAGCTGAATAAATCAGCCGTTTGTACTACACAACATGTTCTTATATTAGTTGGAAAAATTCTTAATTTAAATCTGAAATGAATTTTCCCATCTTTGAAGATGTTGAGAATATATATTCTAATGGATGTAACTCATCCTTTAATAGTGATCTTTACATGCAATGACTGTGGCAACGATTTATACCAATTCCTCCATTGGTAGCTTTTTTCCACAACATTGTAGGGTAAACCCTGTCCATTATATTTAATCGTTTACCAACTAACGTGTGCTCCATTTGTGCATTAATAGCTATCAAATTACTGTTACCACATTAACCATCCTTAATAAACATTCTTTCATGTCACCCTGTTATAACCATTCCTGTGCATTCAATGTACTTGAAAGAGGACTATATTCAACATATTTTAAATGCATGCTCCATGATCAGCCTCATTCACATAAGTTTGTAATGTTCCACCAACGATCTTCGACCATCTTGCCAAAATATTAGTTGTGACTGAACACTCCATCTACACACAATATTAAACAGCATGAGTCACCATTCACTTCCTTCACACAACCATTCAGTATGTCGACTGCTCTAGCTTTTGTCATTTTGGATTTATTAGTATGGTAAACCTAATAAACCAATATCAATCAACAAGGTCGTTATACCAGACCAGATGCACGCAAATAAGCTGAGTGCATAAGATTAATGAAACATTCTTACTTTCATCAATGGCCCTTCACCTGAACACCTCCAACAAATTGGCGACCACCTTTCTGCAACCCGTCAATTGAAGTCACTCGTCGTCTACGGAGAACCATTTCACACAAAATAAACTACTAGTGCTAAAGTTAATCAATACATATAGCAGTGTTTGATTTCAACAAGTTTACACGTTATAATGGCATCTAATGTATATATAAGGGAAAAAATGTCACTTTAAACCACAAGGGTGCTCATAGAGGGCTCACTTAAATTGAAGGCTTCGAATAGGAAAAAGCTAATAAAACTATTAAGTAGTGTTATATATAAACGAGTAGTTAGTTGATAATTAAAATATATACTCCAACAACTAGTTGATGATTGTAATTTATATGATCCAATTGAATGGATAAGCCATACCATCATCATCCTCCGTCACCTCATCTAGATGGTGCTGCGTCTCGGAACCAAAGTTTTGCCCCACATTTATGTTCTCCATCTCTGTGTCTTTGTCAATGGTGTTATCATCAATAAATATATCATCCTCTATTGGTTGGGACATCACTCGAGGTGAAATGGTTGATGGATCGACCGTCAAAGGCTCTTGATCGACTCGATGCATTAATGGATGTGGCATCGATGAGTCATTGTCGAGAATAGGCCCATACTCATTGAGATTGGTTTCACCCTCGTCTATTGCATCATCCCTATTGGATTCGTCATCATCATTACTCTCATCCACTTCTAACGCCATGGATTAAATGTTGTAAAAATTCCTATTTGTAATCTTATGTACAACATTCCAACTTCCCCCCAAGGTCGGGTCCTTTAGGTAAAACACTTGACATGCTTGGCACGCTAGGGCAAATGGCTTATCTTTATACCATTGTTTTGTTGTATTCACACTTCTTAAGTGGTCCTTTACACGTATCCCCCTTCTCGGGTCACCAACATCCCACCAGGCACAACTAAATAAGTATACCTTACGCCACATACCATAATTCAATAATGTCATGCAACACACCATAGAAGTCCATAGGCAATCCTTGGTGCTCGCCATTAATCACCACACCGCTATTTTGGGTGCGGCGATGCCTTTCACGCTCTTTAGTATGGAAACGAATTCCATTCATTATACAACCAGCATATGATGCAACCCACAGATCTGGACCTCATGCTAATGCATATATGTCGTTAGTGATATCATTTGGACTGTTTGCACGCAACTCCCGAACCTAACGGGCCCAGACATGACAAAATAAATACAGTTACACTATGACCATTTCATTAAAGGGATAAATTAATATTTAGGATGGTACGGGCTCTTACGCGTGATTTGAACTAGGATGGGAATTGACTTTGATGCCTACGCTCGACGTTATTCTAGTCCTCTTCTTTAATCTTGTTATAGTGCTCACTGCATATATGTTGTACACATTAGTAGGACACTAATAACATTATACAACAAATGCATAAACCAAACGCTCCACCATGGTGTACTTACTCTATGTATTGCTCAAGCTCTGCGCAATTATTAAGTACATACCATATGGCCTTCGCCATAAGTGTATCTTCTAATTTGTGAGAGACTACTGTCCCCAACGGACGAACCTTTTGTGAGAAAACAAATAAACTTGGACAAATACTCGATGAAGTCCTTCCAACTGGAACATCAATGTTGCGTTCCTCTTGGTTATATCTGCTTTCGATATCATAAAGGTACATAGAGCAAAATGTCAGGCACTCGAGATGAATATATGCCTCAGCAATTGAACCTTCTGGACGGGCTCGATTGCGGATGTACCACTTGAACTTCCCTAAATACCTTTCGAACGGATACATCCACCTGTACTGAACAGGTCCACATAGCAATGCTTCTCTGGCAAATGAATAGCAAGGTGGACCATGATGTCAAAAAATGCTGGTGGGAATATCATTTCTAGTTTATAGAAAATGATGAGGATATTAGCTTCTAGCCGATGCAATACTGGTAATGTCAAAGTTCGTGAACATAATTCTTTGAAGAACGTGCTTAACTTTATTAAAGCTTGACGCACATCGGGTCGTAAGAATCCACCTATGACAACTGGAAGCAGTGTTTGCATAAAGATATGACAATCATGACTCTTCATTCCTTTGATTTTGCCTTATAACTTGACACACCGGCAATATTTGACGCAAAACCATAAGGGAATTTCACTTCTGACAACCATGCACAAAAATTCCTTTACTCATTTAAATTTAACATGTAGCACGCAAGACTCATAGAAATACGATCACCATCATGTTGTAAATGCAATTCTTTCCTTAATCCAAGATTTGCCAAATCCCTACGTGCATTGGCAGAGTCCCTAGTCTTTCCTTCAATATTCATCAATGTTCCCAACATGTTATCACAGATGTTTTTCTCAATATGCATGACCTCAAGGTTGTGTCTCAATCCCAAATGTAGCCAGTATGAAAGTTTAAAAAATATACTTTTTTTGGTCCAATTTAATTCATTGGGTGTTTGTTTCCTCTTTAGAGAAGATTTTCCAAACTGCACATATGACACCTCAAGTAGTTGGTGTAGCAAATCATCTCCTGTGACCCTTGATGGGTTTTGTCGATGGTCCACGTACCCATTAAAAGCATTTCTCTTCTGTCTCTATGCATGATCTGGTAATAACCACAGTCGATGATCCATATAGCAATGTTTGCGCCCATAAACCAACCAGAGAGAATCTGTGTCAGCTGTACATGTAGGGCATGCCATTTTCCCCTTTGTGCTCCACCTGGATAGATTGGCGTATGCCAGGAAGTCATTTATAGTCCAAAGCAACGCTGCGTGCATTCTAAACATTTGCCCATTGTGTGCATCATAAGTATGAATACCATCTTCCCATAACTCCATCAACTCATCTACTAGAGGACGCAAAAAGACATCAATATCATTTCTTGGTGCCTTAGGGCCAGGGATGAGCAACGACAATATGGTGTATGGATCTTTCATGCATAAACAAGGGGGCAAGTTGTAAGGCACAAGTAGTACCGGCCATATGCTATACGGTTTGGCCATGTTATTGAATGGGTTAAACCCATCACTCGCTAGACCAAGTCTAACATTTCGAGCATCTTGGGAAAACCAACTATGTTTGTTATCAAAGTTTTTCTATACCCTAGAATCTGCTGGATGTGTCATGCAAGTCGGATCGTCAACTCATTCTTCTACATGCCATCTCATGTCTTTGGCTGTCTTCTTTGACATAAATAGCCTTTGCAAGCGTGGCTTCAAAGGAAAATATCGGAGGACTTTTTGTGGTATCTTATGTGCATTACTTGTGCTTGAAACTCATCTGGATGAATTACATTTAGGACATTCATTGTATGCAGCATTTTCCTTCAAAAACAATGCACAATCATTTGGGCAAACATGTATCTTCTCGTAACTGAAGCCCAACCCAACCTTCAAGCAGCGAGCCTCGTTATATGTGGCTAGGAAAGGAGCATGGGGAAATGCAACACCTAGTAGATTTAGCAGCATGTCAAACGACTTAATGGTCCAACCACCAATTGTTTTAATATGAAGCAACTTGACAATAAATGATAGCTTTGAGAATTTTGCACATGAAGGATAAAGTGGACGTCGCACGTCGGCTAGCAACTCCTCGAAATTAAGGTTTATAGTAGTACTATTAGGGTGTGGTTCATCATCCACATCAGCGTTACATTCAAATGTGGCTGAATTATCCATAAACGACCCCACCCTTATGTCATCTAACATGTCGTCCATATCATCGATGTAGTCATTGTAAGCCGATGCATCAACATGATCATCATCTGAAAATGTAACATCCAGGAAAGGATCATCTTCCCCATGGAATATCCACTCAGTATAAGTTTGTTCAATACCTATGATGAACAAATGATCTTCGACCATACTAAGAAGGTGGAAAGCTCTATTTCGGCATCTTCTACATGGACACCTAATGTGATCATGTCCGGGGGCATGGGCTTGAGCCATAGTCATGAACTGTCTAACACCTTGACCATATTCGTTGGAACCCAATCTATCTTCGATGTGCATCCAAGCCTTATCCATCTAATGCAGATCGTGAAATAGTAGAAGTTATTAAGGGTTTATAATCCAAGTAGTGCAAAGTAATAACAAGTAATATACAAAATTTATTACGACTGACGAAGCATCTTGATGTGCATAATTTGGTATTTGTAAATTATATACATAACTTGTATTGGTGTCGGAAGATGGACTAAAAGGAGCAAGAAGCCCTCCTCCCTAGGGGGGGCTCAATGTTTCAAACGTGCTTTGCCTATTTCCCACTTTAATATGACATGGTCCTTAATTAAGAAGCCTTCTACAAAATTATATACTAAAAAGCTGGCATCCTAAAGATATGATACTATTAGAGTAGACAATAAGACCAAGCATTTGCCTAGGTGGTCTATATCAATTAGGTATAGGGTTTTATAACTAATATAGGATAAATACTATGCGATATAAACAGAGATCCATATTTCTCATACACAATATACCAGTGTGATCAATATCTAATCTCCTATGCACACGGTTGAATGTAGGATTATGTATTTAAAAACATTTTTAAGCAAACCCCCCACCGAAAGGCATATATATTGTGTCAGTTCATCTAATATCTTAGCATCACAAATTTCCGCTCTACTATTGCAAAAGGTTAACCTGATATAAAGTAGATTTAAATATTTATATTTTATCTTATAAAAGCTTCCCAAACCAGTGCTTAGACAGAAACAAAAACATAATTCAGTAAAATTCTGTGTCTGTCCATATTTTGGGCTTGTAAGTATCATCAGTACTAACAAATACCATAATTTTTCAACCCTTTTGCATGAGTATTATCATCATCCAATCTCTTCACATGGCTATATAGCCTAGTTTTGAATCTACATGCATTCCAAACATTTTGTTTACTACATGGATTGTTAATGGAAAATGCATGTGGGAGACTTTAGAGTTCTGCTTCCTGGAAGTTGAGCTACAAGAAATTAGATAGATAAGCCTAGCTATAGTATAGCTCACCACAATCCTTGGACTGAATGTTGATTTACAAGATATGGAGTCACATCAGCAGAAAACTGAGGGAAATTAAAACAATCCACGCATCCCTAACTTGCAGAGAAGAAGATATTTTTCCTATATGGTCAGGCTCACCATAATTTCCAAGATATTTGCAGAAGTGCTGAAGTTTACTACAAATCATTTACGTTCAAAATAGTTGATGGTATTGTTCAATAGCCCAAACCGCATCTAAGTAATTAATAAATTAAGAAAAATATATTTACAGTGGTGAGGGTGATGGTAAGTATCGCACAATTCTTTTAAAAAAAAACGAGTAAATAGAAGATCACATGAAAAAATAAATTTTTTTAATAATAAATTCTAATTTTTTAAGAGAATTGCATGGTACTTATGTATTCCACAACTATATCTAGCATTACTCTTAAATTAATGTTTGTTCCATATACGTTGGGACGCAAGTCTCACGTTTTGTGGTTTTATAGTCAATCACTTTAAGAGAAATGACTAACATAAAATCTAACGCATCAATTGATTTGATTGAAAATAATAAAATTCACAATGAAAAGTATTATATTTCTCTTTTATAAAACTTAAATGGTACTGACTCCACAGATGATGCATTAACCCCTTCCAAGACTCTGCGCCAACAAAGATCCATCCATATAGAAGGAATTAAAAATATTATTGGCCACCATTTGTATATAGAACTTTGTGAGAAAGATAAAGTGCATCTCCAGTAAAGGACTTAAATATTATCATTAAATTTTAATGTTGTATTTCACTTCTTAGTCCCCTTTCTTCATGTTAGATGGTACATGAATCAAATTATCGATGGCAATCAAGGTTCTATAGAAATGAATAGGTAAAAGAAAATAAAGAAACAATTAGATGTTAGCCATCAAAATAGATAAATAGAAAGCAATTTGATAGTTGAAATCATCTCTACAAGAACATCCAACAAGCATCAGCAGCAAGATTTCAGAATCACCCAAGAGATCATGTCTTGTCCATTCGAAGAATGAAATGGTAATCGAACCCAATAGCATGAAAATTTTATACTAAGCTAAGCCATAGTAATATTTTCTTAGAAATTTTATGGGAAGCACAAGACCCCATTTGGCTAGATCTACATCTATTTACATATGCTGAGAATTTCATGCAGTAGTTAAAAAAATGAGATGATCCGTAGAGGCTTCCACATGAATTCAAATACACTAATTACCTAATGTCAGACAAAACCAAAGGTGGTTTGAACACTAAAAAAATCAATAGCTTTTTTAAAAAACTTAAACAATTAATATGAAGCTATACAGTACACTAGTGACTACTGAAAACAAATAAGGAACCAAAGGAAAATATATTTAAAAAAAAGTTGCAAATTGGAGAAAAAAATGTTGCCTAAAAAGTAGTATTTTGTACTACTTGATGCCTCAAAATCGGGTTTTACAAAACCCAGAGGCAAAAATATTATGTCCAAATACAATTAACAATTGTTGAACACAAGGTGTACCCTGTTCATAAACTAGATGCCAACACCCCTTGATCAATCTACCGTGTTCATGTACCAAGAAGATGCAGTACTTTTTTCTGGACTTTTTCCCTCACTTAGAAACGGACCATTCACAGAAAATTATAGGTTGCCTATATATTATTTTTTCTCTCATCTTCACTCTCTCCCAAACCAAAAGCTAAAGTGCAAAACAAATACTTCAAATCATAGGAAAATTGATACCTAGAAACCAACCACCAAGAATAAACATTCAAGCACAACCAAGGAAAATAGGCAGTGAAACTTACAACAACAAGAATTTGGATAGCCCCGCCAAACTTGTATCAGGGAAGAAATAGAGAGTGAACTCTGCACAGCACCCAGAATCAATACTAAATGCTGAAAACAGAAATGAAGAAAATAAAATAACATTTATAGGCACCACATTCCTGGGATGATGAAGAAAATATTGGGAGGGCGTTTGTGAAATCCTTCTTGTGGATGTGCTGTGGGGAGTGATACCAACTCATGGACTGCGACTCTCTATGATTTGCACAGTGTAAATCTCTCCAATACAAAGCCCTAATTACGTTGATCGTGACCCACAAAATGAATCAGGGGAATACAAGAAATCAATGGGGGAAAAATTTCAAGAAACGGGAAATCTTGGGAAGAAATCAAGTGGGGCAAACCGTTGATTTACGGCAAAAATCGAAGGAGGAAAAAGAAAATATGTTCCCACCAAAATATTCGTCCAAAATGAGACTAACATTTTGCAATGAACGTGTAAAGTAAGTGTATATTTTTAACGGCAACTCAATTTTGTGGCAAAAAGACATTATTTCCACAAAAACCTCATCGTCGGTCAACGGGTTGCTGCAACAAGCCATTTCCTTTTTCACGTATAGTAGTTGTGTGTATAGCCAACTATTTCCCACCATGGTATGCGTTGGGGAAAGAATTTGTGGGTAAAACCCATATATGTTGTAGTGACTTGCATATTATAATCATCTTCGTAGACTCGTAGATCAAATGCAAATTTTTTTCAAATTACAGTGAGAGGCCTTGAGTATATAGGGAATCTTCAGAATTTGGTAAGTAGATATTGTTTTGATGAAAACTATTGGAATATTTCACTCAAAGAGGAAAATCAGTGTTGCCCAAAATAGAGCAAAGTGAAAATTTTTCAAAAACTATTTCAGCCAGTCATCGAAGTTTCTCACCACCGTTAGCGATCGAGAGTATTGGGGACACATCAGAAATAGGGTTGTTGTTGTCCAACTCATCAGAGGGAGGTGAATATCCCACTTTCATAGAGACAAACTCCTTTGGGCAAGAGGAAGAAGACGATTGTGTTGGTCGAAACAGTGCCGTTTCAACCAATGATCATCAATATAAAAAAACCTATTGTGCTAAAAGACAATGTCGTTCAGCCAAGTGGGAAAGAAATCAACCACAAAATTTGTCATTTTGGCATATTTGGGGAACCAAACACTGCATCAGATGACACCTTTTCGAGGACCTCTTAAGCCACCTGTAAGAAACGGCATGACATCATTTCAGACAAACCGAATGATGCAATTTTGTCTAGACTAGGCCTTCACCAAACGGTAAGAATTCGAGCCTTGCCTCTAGCCCACTTAATTGCCTCTAGACTAGACCCAAGCTCATGCCCAAGTCACCATCCTGTAAGCCAACCCACAACTACAAGCTGTGGGCCTAAGTCGAAGACTGAGTCATGTACTGAGCTTTTGACCACTAGTTTTCTACACCTGAACCCAGTCAGAACCAGTTTGAACCGCCTGACTTGGTTTTCAGAATCGGTTAGGACAAGTTTTGATGTTTTTGGTTGTTCTGGGTTGTTTTAAGCTCGATTTGTTCTGCTCAAAAGCCGTTATACTCCGTATTTTGTATTAAATCACTATAGGGCTTCTGTTGGTCCAATTATTGTCATAAATACCTTGAAAGAGGAGAAATATGTTCAATACTCGATCAGGCCAATAGTTCCATTATTCTCCTTGTTTAAAATATAATAAGAGGATGCTAGGCTACCACCTTGGATTAAATCCAAGGATTATTATTATTATTATTATTATTATTATTATTATTATTATGTTTGTAATAATTTTATTTTCTCACAAATTGAACTATTGTATTTAATTTATTTACAACAGAACACATTTATTATTTCTAATTTTTTGTTGATATTTTTTAAGGTTTATTATTTATGGCATTGAAAAAAAGTATCGATCCATCAATGATAGAAAAATTAAATGGAAAAAATTTTAGGACTTGGAAAAGGCATATAGTTTTTCTTTTAACTCATGAAAAGATCTTATGTACATTAAAAATACCAAAACCTTCAGAACATGTAGAAAATGACTCGAATGGAAGTGAAAGCAGCATATGAACAAGTGATAAATAGGAAAAATAGAATGCATGGACAAAATCACTGATTTTGTATTGTATGAATGATAATATCATTCCTCTCTTTGAAGACTATGAAACTACCAAAGAGATTATCGTCGTAGTTGAGGCAAAGTATGGTTTAAGGTTGGACACTTATATACAGTTATTATTAGATAAGTATAATCGAACGTGCATGAAAAAGAATGATGACATAAGCAATCATGTACTCAAAATGGAATTGATTGCAAAATAATTATACAATACTTATCATTCTCTCATTGATAAAATGCAAATTAGAACAATACTGGATAGTCTTCTTTTATCTTGAGATCATATTGTTATTTCTTTAACACATAGTGGAAATGAAATAACAATGATGACGTTTCTAGTACTTATAGTACTTGAAGGAGAAATGATGAAGAGGAGGAATAGAGGGAGTGAATCATTTAATTCGTTGATGGCTTAGGACAAATGTCCTAGATAAAATAAAATGAAACCAAAACAGTTTAAGAAAAAGAAATGGTTGAAAAAGAGACACAATAAACCATTTACTAGAAACTGTTTCAAATGCAGAAGAGCATTACAAATCACAATGTCTTAATAAGGGAAAAGCACAAAAAAGCAAGAAAATTGTGATAACAACTTCAGAAGTAATGCTCGTGGAACTAGCATCAGATTGAATGACGTGCTTGCATATATCATATCATGTGAGGTATATAAACACTGGCTTCCAAAAAACTAGATTTAATAATAATATATATAACTAGTTAACATATATTAGTCCTAATTTATGATCAGGCTACTTACCTCATGGCGCTGATTCCAAATTTTCTCTTTGTAACTTGTTACTGAGCAGAAGACGATGCGATGGACTAGAAGGCTGAGCTACCAATGACCTCTATTCATTTGCTTAGAGGCACGATGGAAAGCTTTGGTGGAGGTGGCAACCACGTGGGGTTGAACTTGGATGCTCTTAGTTTTAGAAAGAAAGGTTGCGATACTGTGTTTTTGTGTTTTTTAGTTTTTATTTAAAGGGAGGGGAGATATATTGACATGAGAGGATGTTCAATCTGAGGTTGATCATCGAGGAAAGAGGAAGGGTGATGGACGTGGAGGCTTTCGTGAAGGTCTAAAATTGTACGAGGAAGTTGTAAGGGTATGATTGTGATACTACATATGATAAGCATGTGAGTAAGTGGTGCATGAGATCATATATTGCTTGCAAAGAAGAAGTTCTTTCTTTTTATAAAGTACTAATGGGGTTCCAATTATATCATTGACTAGTCCTTTTAGAATATAGGCCATGTGATTTGGATCTTTCATTAGGGCGTTACAACGATCTACCGCTTGAATAATATGATACTTGTGAGATTGAGAGATGGAATCTGATGATGAATTTAAACATGTACAATTTATCCGATTAGTGGCTAAGATTTTAATAACTGTGAGAGTTTTAAATAAAAGTTGATACTAAATTTTAAGAACTCAATGAATGGATTTGGATTCAAAATTTGATAAAAATATAAACTAATAACTTAACTACATTTATCCTTTAAAATAATAATAATAATTCGAGGATTTAAATAACTAGACTAAAACTATCTTATGCCTTAATATGAGGATCCATATGTTACAAATCTCTCCCTTTAAAGAATCTTATCCTTGAGATTGAACATGTAGGAATATTTGTCACTCATGCCATCCTCGCGTTCTCGTGTGGCTTCTCTCTCAGTGTGGTGGCTCCAGAGTAACTGTGACCCCAACATCTGAAGCCTCAGTATCGTCTGCGGTGAGAGAAAATACTCATGTTGTAGCTCCCATATTCTGTTCTCCACTCCTTTCTTGTAGTCTTATTTTCTTAATAGGGCAATCACGAGCTAAGTGATTCAACTTCCCACACTTGAAACATGAATTCTGGCCTAATAAAACACTTTCCCATGTTATTTTTTTTTTCACATATTTGATATGTAGGGTAAATGTGTATTGCTGGTGGTTGCCTTTAATAGTCATCAAGATGAGGCCTCTTATCCTTATATGATGCTGGTTGAAGTTGTTGCTGCTAGTGCTTCCTTTGATTATTGTAGTCGATACTCTCTTGAATGTCTTCTTCAATGATGGTAGCTTGAGTGACCAAATCTGTGAAACTCCGAATCCCGAGGGCACTAACGCACTCTCTAATTTTGCGATCCAAACTGTACTTGAATTTCTTAGTCTTCTTCTCCTCGTTCGGGATCAAATAGCTAGTGAAGCGTGACAACTCCATAAATCTAGTAGCATACTGATCTTTGTCATTGCTCCCTAGGTAAGGTCCTACAATTTATGGGCCCTAGACTCACAAAGAGTTTGAGGGTAGAAGTGCTCCAAAAATGTCTTCTTGAAATGCTCCCATGTGATAGGGACTCCATCTCCTAATTTTGTCTGCAAGAGTATACGTGTTGACTTCCACCACTTGTTTGCCATGTCTGTCAATTTGAAAGCGGCATAAGTCACTTCTGATCATTCATGCAGTAGAGTGCCTTGAAGATATGCTCCAATCGCTTGATCTAGCTCTCTACATCCATGGCATTTGACCTGCCATCGAAAGTAGGGGTGCTGGCAAGAGAACTGTTATAAGGTACAACTGGCGTGTAGGGTCTAGGTGCTGCAAACTAGTCATTAGCCTTTGATTGAAAAAATTGAGTCGTAGCTGCGAGAAGTGCCTCTAGGTTTTCATTCTAGCTAGATCCAGAAGATCCCTCTCAATTTGGATAGTTCCTAGTGAAGGGGGCCATATTCTAAAGCTAATATGATTAATTTGTATCTCGTTAAAAATAATAATAATACTAATAACAATCCTAGTGCTAATTATTAAGAGCCATAAAGTATCATATTTTAAATTTGAGTAATACCATAAGTTGTGTGACGCCCCCAAATTCCGCTTGGGATTGAACGGACATTTGAAGCGTCGAGACATGCAACACAAGATTACCTGCCCCCGTTCATGACATATAAGATGCAATGTTCCTAACATGCATTTAGTATTATGCAATATTCGCAGCGGATAATTTTTTTTTTCTTTAGCAATACTATGCACCAAACTAAAAATATCCCAAATACTTGAAACATATTTCATACATAAAAACATACTAAAAAGCCGTGATCACTACACTAGTCCAAAATGGTTGTGATCAAAAGAATACTTGAGATACAACTCCAAAAGTACAAGCATTAACCTAAGTTAAATACTATACCATCATCAACATCGCACCGTAGCCTAGATGACCGTATTCAGATGGTCAGATTCCAATTCTTCTTTGGGTCCTGTAACAAGATCTACCATTCGGGGGGAATGGTAGTTGGGACTACCACAGTGAGATTTGATTACAAATCTCAGTAAGTTAACATAAAACTCACACACAGGTTAAAGATGCATGCATGGCAGTAAAAGCATAAATGCATAAGTAAAGTCGTACATAAGCATAGCATAACTTGACATATAACATGACATAACCAGAACTTAAACGTGAACTGAACTTGACTTAACATGACATGAACTTGAGTTTAAAACATAACATGGACTTGAAATGTAGCATGAACGTAAACATGCATAACATAAATATGAACTTGAAAATAACATAAACTTGAACATATCATGACATAAACGTGAACTTGAGACATACTGTAAACGTGAACTTAACATGATGTGAACATGAACTTGGAACATAACTTGATCATGAACATAACATGTACGTGTACATAACAAAACATGAACTTGATCTGAAACTTGACTTATCATGCACTTGATCTGAAACTTGACTTAATACGTACTCCACAGTTGTTGTGGCCCCACGTATTCTACGTGTCACAATTGCTGTGTCTCACGTAGTGTATGCTCCACAGTTGTTGTGGCCCCATACTTCATGCTCCACAGTTGTTGTGGCCCCATGAATACACGTAACATAAAATATAATACGTACTCCACAGTTGTTGTGGCCCCACGTATACACGTAACAGAAAATATAATACGTACTCCACAGTTGTTGTGGCCCCACGTATACACGTAACATGTCGGGTCCAAGGTTTCATTATTATGTTAATTTTCAGAGATCATACAAATCTTCCTCAAGATACATAACATACGTACATTCTTCACCTTTACATGGAACTTATAACACTGATAATAAGTCCAACTTCCAAATATTCATTACAATAAGATAATATGAAATGTTAATCTCGCAAATCCACAAAATAATGAAATACAAAAACTCGCAACTATACAACAAATACAAAAATTACAAAAATGCAAAAACCCAAAAATATAACAATACCATAATGCAAAAATAAAATAATAATGTAAATGAAAAACCTGGAGAGGTGCGACTGAGAACAAGAGTTTCGGGGGAGAGGGTTAGGTTTAGGGTTAGGGTTAGGGTTTCGGTATGGGATGAAGGGTTAGGGTTTCGGTATGGGATGAAGGGTTAGGGTTACGGTTACGGTTACGGTTTCGGTGTGGGATGAAGGGTTAGGGTTAGGGTTAGATCTAGGGGGTTCGGGTTAGATCTAGGGTTAGGGTTTTGGAATGGATTTTGAAGGGATTTCGAAGGGAAGGGATTTCGAAGTATAGGGATTTCGAAGGGAAGGGATTTCGAAGTATAGGGATTTCGAAGGGAAGGGATTTCGCAGGGATTTCGAAGGGTTGGTTGCAGCTAATGGACAAGGGGATTTCGAGTTTCTAGCGAGGGAGACAGATTTCGCAGCAAAGCTACGATACGAAGATAGAACCAGAGAGAAAGGGGGGAAATTTCTGAGAAATTGCAGCAGAGCAGAGACGGGGAAGGGGGAGAACCAGAGAGGAAGGGGGAAAATGGGAAAATGTCGATTGGATGCAGAGGGGTTCGGATGGAGGTTTCGAGGGAGCGTGGGAAGAAATTAAATGTGCATTCAAGTTTCGAGGGAGCGTGGGAAGAAATTAAATGTGCAAGCAAGTGAAACGGTGCGTTTTGCTGCGTTTTACATAAAATAATCCACGTCGGCAAGCCGTTTACCTCCCACGACTGAACTTAGACTTTTTCATATCCAAATGCATGTCCGTACAATCGAATCTGAAAAACAAGTATACATTATTTTATTTAGATTCTTACAACTGAGATGAGAGCACTAATGCTTGCTGTTATGACTGTGTATATGATTAACAAATCCGAGGTAAACCCCATATATATCAAATAATTAATTAGTGCATAGTCCCAAATGTGTTGAAAGTAGGGGTGGGCAGCGGGGCCCGCCCCCCGCTACCCCGCCCCCGTCCGCCCCGCCTCCGCATGGGCGGACGGGGTACCCCGCACCGCACATGTCGGGGCGGGGTCCCCCGCCCCGCATGAAAGACACTAAGCGGGGGCGGG